>JACXIV010000015.1:1965185-2033396 GCA_014737475.1 Bombus confusus
TAAAAGAAAGGAAAAAAGATAAAATATACACCTGTCCAGTCGATTAATTTCATTCGTGGAACGTCAGCGATGTCCGCGCACCTCGACGCGCCATTCCACGAAATTAGAGATGGTAATTATGCAAGCTCGCTGATGCATTCGATATTAGAGCCGGTCTATCTAGCTTGCAGTTCCCATTTTCACTATACGGGATGAACTTTCGGTACATGGCCTATATACAGAGATATTTTTACCGGTGACTGGTTAACGCGCCTCGTAAAAGGCAGAGTGCGCCGGACCAACGCGAAGCTAACATGAGGAATTACCAGTCGTAACATTTTCGGCCCGCTGTCGTGTCTCGTTTGTTTAGTCTCGTATAATCGAAATGAATCCACGACGAAATATTGAGAAAAGGAACTTGTTAATTTCAACGGAACAGCGAGTTCATTGCCTGATAACTATTTTAGGAAAGAATTTAAAACTAATCCTTTCAGATTCGCACAAGTATTAAGTTTACTTCTACATTAAGTTTCTCGTGCACAATTTACTCGAAATGTTACTTTTATAACGTTACGATGAAAACAACTTCATGCGTTTAATTATTTCGAGAATTTCATTTATCCTTCAAAATCTATCTTTCTAGAACCTATTTTAATTTAAAAATACGCTCCCGCGATATCTCGCATATCTGATATTTTATACGCTTAGTATGAAACGTATATTTAAAAAAAAAAAATTATTTCTGGCCTAATCTATTATTATAAAATTAGTAAAGAAGCTTCTTTTCCGAGGAAACTTTGATACGATTTTGCAAACATTTATACGATACAGCAATGCGATAAAATAAGATGTTTTATCTTAATGCATTCTGCTAAAATTTAGCGAATCTCTGAAGTATTAAAATACAAATTTAAAAAGATTAAAATGCAATAAAAGTTTCATCATTTCTCATATAATAATAACAAGAATTAATATTTAACTTGAAGATAATCGTGATTGAATTGTATGTGCCAGCCGTAGCCCTGAATTTACAATCCACAGTTAACAGTCGGACATTGTGTAAACCAATAAATTTAGTTAACCTACATTGCACTATATATTTATTAGTAGAACAATGTAAAATAGAATATACATCGTCCGTAATTTTACTGCAGCTAAATACTTTTAAATAAAGCACGACAATTTCTTAAAATGATCAATGTACATTAAAGGAATCACGTAATTTCCGATATTTATCAATTATCATGATTTACTCCCATGTTTGATCAACCTATTTTGCTATTTTACAGCGACAGTTATATTTCGTGACGTTTGATTATCTACAAAAAGGTTTTCAGGAACGTATCGATAACATTTGACATCGTAAGTTTGATAAAGAAAATGTTACGTTCCACTTACGATTTGCTAGATATTACGTTTCATCATGCAGTGAATCATTTATTATAGGCGTAGATGTATTTCAATTATATTAAGATACACGATTTGCGTGGCCATTTGCGTGTATCGTCGATTGCATTTGTTATTTTTGTTACATAAATTGTGTTAAGACCATACCGATAAAATAATATAATTATTGTAAATTAATTAGTCGCCGAATATCACAAATTAATATTGCGAGTATATTGTACATAATTGCGAAATTAATATTCAATTAATGAAGATAAGAGCTAATTTTATAAATGTCATCGAAGCTGACTATAACGAGAGCATAAATTATCAAGCTACGAGTCGACTTAAAATACGAGTCAATGAACGAAATTCGTAAAAGGAAATTACGTTACAACAAATATTCGTCCTGTTTACCTAGTAAGTATAAAAATAGAACGAATTTATATCACGATCCAATATTGTTTTACTATTTATGAAAAAGGTTTTATGGTTAAAGTTTGATCGAAAGACATTGCCAGCTTACTTTGTATGTCGTGAATTCAGAAAAACCAGAAACGATTGGCTGATCATTTTGATGGCCCGCGAATTATAACAAGTAGAGACGTAATCATAGCATGACGGTCACAGAAAAAAGTATTCCGTGAACGCGAAGCAGAAACGTAACAGCGAGCGTAAAACGAATTATTACGCTTATCGTTGCGGAGTAACGACTCTAGGGGTACATCATCGTTCGTACATGAACCGTGAAACGTGAAAAACAATTTACAATTGCGAAAGATTAATCGTTCGCATAAATTCGCTCGAGGATACAGAGATGTCCCCATGCATGATCGTTTGTTCTATGTTTGCACGAAACTAAATCGGTTTATTGTTAAATAATGAATATTTAATAGGCAGTAAATTCGACCGACTCGTAACAACTTCCAACCAGGTTTCCGAAGAATTTTTGGTAAATTTTGTTTTTGGCAAAACACAGATCAAACTTGTTCGCGCATAACAATGGGATATAACAATGAACGTTTTTATCGATATTTTTTCTACAGTTGGACGTTTATTTCGTCAGATGAATCACGAGAATCATAAAGAACTTAGCCATTCGACAATGCGAATATTTTACAAATGAATCAGCGGACAAAATGCCTGATATTATTAATTTCTCGCGGAAATTCTACATAGATTGTGCCATAAATTCGTTCGTTGCTTTCGACGACAAACTCATTAATTACCTTAATCCAAGATCGTATCTATTTTAATCCCTAACTGGTAGGATCGCATTTCAATATTTCACGTTCCTTTATTAGCGGCATTAAGCGTTGCATCAGATAACTTTGGTACTTTGAAATTCTGCGTAGCCTGAAAATCCAATGAAGCATAGAGCAAATGGTAATAATATGGCGGTCTAGTTTGTTTTTGAATAATTATTCGAAAACTGGTTCAAAAACTCAGACTGGTTAACAAAAATACTGCCTTAATCTGACCCTGGCTCGTTTCGTTTTAGCTATACTATCTCGCTTGGACGTTCGTTTATCTTGGGCCGGACGTAATTTTATAAAATTATAAATAAAAATATTTGCATCGGTGTGAAATTTTTGTAACCGGCACACTCGTGCATAATATATTATTATACGCTAAAATTGGTTTTTAGAAAGCTATTCTGCCCTCCTTAGATAAACGTCCCATGTACTGTACCATTTCGTAATCGAAGAAAACTGAAGTTTTATCATTTTCTTTGTACCATCTTTCTTTTGCTTCCCGTTTAATATCTCTTTATTAAACACACTAAACATTAGAATGTTCACCTTTGGTTCTTTTATTCATTCCATTTAATTATCCTATCTTTGAATCCCATTAATGATAATTTGTCCACCATCTAATCACATCTTCCCTATTTCTTTAACGATTCTGTTAGAAAGACTTTCTCAAATACCATAGACCTATTTCTAACACAATTTCATTAACATCTCCCAAGCTAATCATCGTCTGTATCGGTTCACCTTATATCACCATCGTCGATTATATCACAAACTTCAATATATTACTTTACGTCGCTTCTACTGCTCGCGATTGCTTTTCAAGTAGACAGTATGTTCGACATTTATCAGTGGTAATACCAATGGTAGTTTAATCTGTTCCTCGGTTCAATTTCGTTTCTCGTAAATCTGGAATAAATATCCGAGCGTGTCCTGCTTTATGCATTCGATGAAATATCCACGACCTCTTAAATCATGTTTGATACGAGAAATATTGATGCTACCTCTCAAAGTGAATCCTTTAAATCGACCGACGAAAAGACGCTGGAATACGTAATCGTAACAGGTATTCCATGCTTCGATCGCGTTACGCGAGAACATGAAGGGAGAAAAAAGGGTTATAAAACGTGGCACGGATTGGAACGATGCACGAAACGAGGGGGCATATCGTAGTGCGGTGTGCAGCCGCACACAAACGGTTCTTTGTGACACCAAACGGTGTCCGCAATATCGTTGACAGCATCTCTGGATTCAATCTAGATCGTTCGTTCAGCTCCCTACGGTATAGAAGCGGCGACAAACTGCTGACAAACACGGACTGTCCCGCTTCGCAGTGTCAATCATTATGAAACCCTATAAAGAAAGTAGCTAACGGTGGTATACGGCTACTTCATTATTAACCTGAATCGAGGAATTAGAGACTCGATCGAAAAACAGTGCTGAAAACTTTCTTCCTTTTTTTAGTAAAATTGTGAATAACAGATGTGCTATCCTCACGACTACGTATAGAGAAGAAGATGGCAACGTGGAATTTTATTTTTACATGGAAATAATATTTTTCATCCTAACCCCATTGCGTCCTTCGTCCCATTTTAATATCAATTATATTGTTTTATTAACAAACTTTTCATATTTCATATTTCGGATCTGCTTCATATTTTTCTTTGAATTTTATGTTAAAGTTTTTCTTAAAATATATTCGTACGTAGGTTCCTTTCTTACTGAAGCAAGGGTAAGATAATACATACTTTGTGTTCTCTATACTTCGCAGCCCTCGTTCGCCGCAGAAAAGATCAATGTAACGAAAATTGTAAACGATCCTTCTGAAAACACGAAACTTTTAACAAAATAACAAACTACTCCAAGCACCGATAAACTAACCCAAATCCTCCAAAACAAATAATCGAAACGTTGCACCGAACTGGCCATGACAAGTTTTTAGACACATTTTCATTTCAGCGCACACGAACGCTCCAATTTCAGCGTGACTTGAAAAATCGGTAAAAAAACACGCTCCAACCAACGGAACCTTGTTCGTTCGACATTGTCGGCCTCTCGCAACGCGAGTATCTCGTCCTTTTTTTTTTTTTTGCCAACTCTTTCCTAACGCGATTACGAAAGAATCCCGTTACGTGAATTATCCTAGATTTCTAGGACACCCGCTTCCAAGTGTTAATCGCCTCCACTGCGCTGAAACGCGGCTATCGAACGTCTTTGATTGTCTGTTAAACGAGAGTCGACCTCTGGAGAGATCCTTGGCCTACTACCACCGCGTCTGCATCGCTGTCAACGTAATAAGCCGACGCTACCGTTACCATTAGCACTGCCAACATACCCCACACGCAACGATTAGAAACGCAACGACCGACATACGCCATCATAATACGCGTACATCCTCATTAACGGGTACGCTCTGTCCCTCCCGCTAATCTACGCGCCTTTTTCTTTTATAACATTTTATTAATTCGACTTTGCCCCAGCCCTGGCCACAATGTCGCTACGCGAACAATTATTACGGGATAAGTTAATATGGATATGGTGCGTGTCTCTTATACGTTAATCTATGCGATTTGTTCTTTTATGACATTTTTTTTATTAATGAACACTTTTCTCCACCGCTGTTTCTCTGCGTAGTATTATTATAGTTAAACTAATTCAAAAACTAGGACCAATTTACATAAATACCGCCTGAATCCGATCCTCGTTCGTTTCTTCTTAACTGCGCTGTCTCGTCTGGACATTTTGTTTGTTTTGCAGGGTTGCATCAGGATGCAATTTTACGAAATTATAGATAAAGATATCTGCGTTGATTGCAGTTGCTCGTGAGCAGTACAGTTACGTGATAAAATTAGTCTTTGAAAAGTTACTCTGCCCTCCTTCCTTAGTTTATGTGCCAGTTGGAGATTGAAGAAAACTGAAGTTTCACTGTTACCGAAGTTTCTTGGATATGTTCGCAAGTTGTTCGGGATTGTTCGGCAAGAGAACTTGCAGACACTTGTTTAACCAACAGTTTATTCCTTCAAAATTCTTTCCAATCTGGATTTTATTCGCCGTTCAATTAAGAAAAGTATAAACATCCGGATAAACTTCCGAAACGAATTACAAATAAGTTCGAAATAAGTTAACATCTCCTACATTAATATCGGTATACATTATCGCTCGTCTGTTTCGCGTTACGACTCGTACGCGCGCGTATTGCACAATTTATATCGTCGTATTTTTTCTCTGTCTCGCTCAAAAATCTCTTATCTTCCCTCGAAATGGCTAATTACTCCGCAAACAAACGTATCTACTATATTAAAAGTTAGTCGAGGAAGGATTGCTCCGACAGCTATTTAACCAACTCGATTAAGATCTAAAAGTTGCGCTCGTTTTCGCTAAAACAGCAGAGAAGCTTGCTCGTAACCCAATTGCGTAGCGCTTTATTTCCGTCTCGTTTATTTCGTTATCATGTTAATTACACCGAAAAAGTCGATTATCCCGCAGAAGTTAACGGAACAAACGGAAGCAGCAAAAATTGTCAGCCGCGATTTGTAATTAGATTTTCGCGGACACGGGCAAACTTACCTACACTGGAGGGTGCAATCGAACCTCGACGATTCGAAAACCCTTCTAAGACCACGACACAATTTTATACATTTCCTTCTTCTTCGTTGTGCAAACTTATACTGGTCGAAATACGAGCTTATTTTATCTCAAATTACTCGCTACACGTGCGTCTAAGTGCGTTACTCCAATTCAAAGAAGCCCAACCTTTGCAAGTTGTTTACCTCTGTGTAAGGTAAGATAGGGTTATGAGACTCAGCTAAGTAATTGGTCTTATAATTCGTCAAATTCGGTTATGAGCAATTTTTACGTCACCTACGTCTGAAAATAGACTATTTATCTCGTTATTAGCGACATCGACAACTTGGCGGCCATAGTTTCCTACGAGGATAAAACGCCTACTTACCAAAAGGGAAGTTTATTCGATTAATGTATCAACATTGGGAATATTATTTCTTGCATCTTATTTTTAATTGTAATCAAAATAATTCGATATCGCGTGTATATTATCTTATTTCTGTGAATTATTTTGTTCTTTATTTTATTAGTTCTTAAGTAACCCCAGCATAAAGTTATTCGAATCCTTTTCTCGTTTTCGATATCTTTCCTTACTGGACCTAAGGTACAGTCTGTATATATAGACATATTTTGTCATTCTGTTATTATTATTATTATATCGAAGATCAATGGTTTCTCGTAATACATATACAACAAGCTTGATTCTTCCACGCCAAGTACAAGTTTGAACTTTAAAACGTCGAAGTTTAGATAATCCAAGTAACTCTACCCTACTGTGAGCCAAAATTTGATCATCGCTACCACGAGTTACCGAGATACAACTATATTTATTTCGTAGTTGTACGCGTGCGAACCGAGAAGGAAAAGCGGGCTTCGCGGATGGAAAACGTGGTAATCGGCGTATAGTTGGGAAAATTCGTGATAATCGCTAGAGAAGCTCGTTGCCATACTTCTCTGTGAATCCTGTGCAATTCTGCGAGTACTAATGCCTGCTAGAAACTACCCAACAATAGACAATGTCTAACCGAGTAACGTGAAACTTATTTGGTACGGCTGCCTCCCGCAACTGATACAGTTACGAGCAATTTTCTTTCTGTTTTAAATAAAATTATAGAAGCCTACCCAATTATTACTCTTCCGTGTGTTTTACACGCGAAACAACTTCGTTCTGATAATTAATTGCGTAATTTTTATTTAAAAATCCTGTCTAAAGGAGGTTCGTTACCATCAAACAGTTTCCTTCGTACCATGCCAATTACTACTTTCTAATTTTCCAATTAAGACGATGACGTGTAATCAACCGTCGTTTCTTTTTCTTACGCGTAAAGAAACGTTCGAATGCGCAGCGTTGAGCAAGAAAAACAAAATTTGCCTTCCAGTATTAGGTATCGTTTAACAATCCTTCAACAAATTCTGAACAAACTTAGTTTATTTTACATATTTACGATATTACGAATGGGTGAGTACGCAAGATAGAAATATCATTCGAAACGATAATGATCGATGCAGGTCGAAAGGTACTTGGCGATTCAGTTTCGCGCGCAGGCACAAAGATGTTCAAAAATGGCAAAAACTGTAGCCTCTTTCGATATTTACGCTACGGAAACGAGCGACGCGGTGGTTAAAAAAAAAAAAAAAAAAATGAGACGAAGTGTCATAGAAAGAGAGCGTGGTCGTCGACAGACATTTTTAATACCTGGCGAAACTAAAATAACCCGGAGCTATGCGCGACTTTTTCGGCTGGCGAATTCAGAGGATCAAAACCATGGAACACGGCTCGAGAGCAAGCGCAAAGAGTGAATAAGGGTGGCGACCCTCTGATCTCCAACGTACTCTTTTTCCCTTTCCTCTTCAAGCTACGTCGAGTCCTCCAACCGGGGAGGGCACCAGCGACAGGTACTTCGTTCGCGTGGAGAACGCCACTTCGTGTACACTTGAAAGTCGACGCCCAGGACCGTACATTATCACCGTACAATGATTTTTAATATATTTGCAGGGAAAGTGTTAGTCGTCTTCACACTTTCGCAGGATATAACAGCGATTTCGTTACTTGTATTTTATCCTGAGTTAATACGCTATCGCGAAATACTTTAGAAAATAAAGTATGTAACAAAGAGATTGTTTTAACCCTTTGCGGACGGAGCCGCTCGGCGGGCGAGCGTCGCTGTGGACGAGAGGTATCGTCGCGCGCGGTTGAGGAAATATACACGTTGAACGTTTGCGTTATAAAAGCTAAAACTTTATTCAAATACAACAAAATTTTTTGTCAACATCCAAGAAAACGTGATTTGATCTATATTCTTGCATGGTGTGGTATCTTTCGAAACAGTCGCCTATATGCAAAGCCGGTTTAGCCGAACAAGAAGCACAATAGTACGATAATTCTTCTTCCACGTTTGATTTCCCGATTGGAACATACCACACGGTCTTTGCTTCTTTCTGTTCACGAAAAATATATAAAGAGCTTGTAGATTCGTCTGGTAATGCCATTGAAAGACTGAAATTCGTTCCGACTCGACCATCGTCCTACACCGCGAGTTTACGTTAAACGTAAGATGAGATTTCATCGCTAAAGATTTGTAATTTTTTTTTTCGTCAAACACATAATATCGTTTAGTTTACTATACCCATGCGTAAATAAGCGTAAGATTATCGCTGAGAAAAATATACGAACGTAAACCGCTTGAAAATAAGTGTCCCGAAACTGTGAACAGATTCGGGCAGATATATCTGCCCGTCGTCCGCAAAGGGTTAATAATAACGAACAACCGTCCAAAACTTCCGATTATTTCGATGAAAAACATTTAACCATCCGTTCTGAGCGAAATTTCAAATGCAAATGCATCGTCGTGTTGCTAAGAGAGCGAATACTACTTCCTACGTTTGCTCGAACGAAATACAATTCGCATCCGAACAGCTGAACGTAAGAACCACGAAAACGTGTCTATGTTCAGGAAATAGTATCCGTTGGTTAGATCTAAATCCTCAGAAACAGCCTGGTTATTATATTCCTGCTCTCATAATCAGAATTATATTCGTCTAAAAAGCCAACAAACACGATCGTGCGTCGTGTTTTCCTACATTTGCACAAACCAAAGATAAAACAGCGATTGGAACTAATTACACGGCTATCAGCCGAAATCATCTAAACGAATCTCCGCCGCGTTCCATAAAATCCTCCGTAGTGGCAGTAAAACCAGCAGAAGAAACTTACGGATATTTGATCGAACGCAAAGCAAATACATTTTCCAAGTCAGAAAGCAATACTTTCGCCCCGCGGTCGTCGATTCATATCCCGGGGCTGTAAATAACGGTGAGAAGAAGGCCGTGTTTGCTTGCGGATCACGCGATGATGATCAAAAGGAAACGCGGAATATTCACCGTCTTCCCGTGGGCATCGAACCTACCGTAATAACTATTTCTTACTGGCCTCCGCGACGCTCGTCTCTTAGGGGAGGAAGGGAAAAATCGAGTTGAAAACGGGTCTCGAACTAGAAAACACCCGGCCACTATCTTCATACGACTAACCACGATGCGTGGGATAATTCTCATCGTGTTATTATCGTCGCTCATGGCGTACGCGCGCATTCCTCCTGCAAACGCCCAAACACACGCGTACGAACTGCGTGCGCGTATACAGGGTAGCCTGTTTCTTTCACTTTTTTTCCTTTTTTTTTTTTTTTTTGTGCGTGTATGTGTTACAGTGGTTGGGTGGATTTTTTTATTTCTCAAAATATTACTCCAGCTATGTGGGAAATCAGTTCCGTAATTTATGATCCAGTTGAAGATAATATGTACAGGGTGGTTCGTTATAAATATCGCGTCATCGAAGGTTGAAGGTTCTTGAGGAAGATGAAGTATGATGAGTGGTAGCGAGAAGGTTTTTAGTTTCGTTCTATGTTTCACGTTTCGTGTAAAGATAAAGTACACGAGAAAGAATTCTTCCTAAAAACGTAATAATATAAGATCGCGCGTTACATCGGTGGTGGATAATTTATCATTTGTTAGAAGGAAACAGAAACGTTAACAGCTTCAGCAAGAGAACATATTCATCAGTAGAATACAGCTAGCGACTATATACATCTCAGCCCATAATTCTATATCAATTCTAATATTTTATCGATACTTTAGACCGATTATAATTCTCTACACTAGATAATCTAAAACAACGACTTCTGTTCTTACAATAAAATTCTTCGCCGTACCATGTTCATTCTTCAAAAATCTCCAGCATCTCCATTCTTAGCGTTTTCCTTTCTGAATAATAATAACGAGATAAAAGAGGATATTAAGGTGCACATCTCGTTTCTATGAGACCATAGCAAGATGAAATATCGACCAGAAAAATACAATACGTCGGGGAATGGTACAATAACGTGATGTAACGTGTGTTTCTTTCTGAAAGCGCAGAGACGAGAGTTTCTTTATCGAAAGCGTTTGCATCCGAGAGAAGATTCCCATGATTTTTACGTCAATGTAACGCGCGTTGCTTTTATTCGCCATGGCAACGCCATTTTATAACGAGGCGATCTGTAACTTCCGGCGGTGGCGCTTCTTTTTTTATTATTACACGATCAACTGGTTCAAGATACGCACAGCCGGTGTATCGTATTTGCAATTTTGACATAATTGAGCTATCCGCCGTAGTAGCCGTAATGTACCGTTCACACGAATATTACCGCGCCTTCGAACGGTCATACTGTAACGCGCTACTTTACTTTACCCACGATACGAAACCGCTAATTTCCCTCTATTACAATATTTGCGTAATTTCATAGCACTGTTGCCTGTCGTCCAACGCATATTGTATGAAATTTCACTGGCGCCGACTCGATTCTACGAACAAGTCAGCTGATACGTTCAAATATTGCTTTACACTTTACACCAAGTAAGCTATTCTCTATAGAAGGAATAATATTGTTCTGTACGGGACTGTTTCTTTGAAAATAACTCGTGTATTTGCTTGATTATGCTATTATCGAGTACACATCATGAAATTACTCGCGAAATAATTCAATTCAAAAGGTTCATTCCGCTTCTTTTACTTGTTTTAATATAAATCCAAATTTAATGGTTTCCTGTAAAGAAATTAAACGTTGCATTTTTTTTTTCTCTCAGATCGTCTCTAAATTTCACCTCGCTCCGGAAGCCAAACGTTCGAACAATGCTGGCTACTTGAACGATGGGAAGAAGCAAACGTAAAAATAGGACACCCTTTGTACACTCACGCATCAGTCGGCACCAAGTGCCGAGGTAAAAAGTCGTTTCCGTTTGACCATCTGCCGATTTCAGAAGGGAAACGTTCCCGCCTCGGTTACCCTCATAGGAGGTCGCATAATTCATTTTACTTCGAGCAAAAGCGACCTTCGTGCAATCTTCGCAGGATTGCGGACGATCCTCGGGGACGCGTCTTGCCTCGGCGTCTTTTCTTTACTACGAGCGAGAATATTCGAAATGCATGCTGCTAGTGTAACAATTATTCCAGCGAAGTTACTTTTGAATTTCATTCGAGCGTTTCATTCTTCTTTTCGATAGAACATTTAGATAATCGTTTTGTTAACGCTAGACCTGCCGATGATTAAAGTATGAAACCTGTGGTAAAGTAAGCGAAATAGTAGGTATCTGATCTAAAAAAAAACTCAGGAACTTGTTATAATTTATTTTAACTTGTTATAATACTATCTTGCTTGAAATCTTGATATGCAAAGAATTTATGCTTTATTACATCTTATGACACAAAAATTTTATCGATCATAAATGAAACAATTAGAGTTTTTTCTGTCCGTCATCGACGAACCTCGGTATTTTTCATAGAATTCGTCCTTCTTTGGTACATTTATCGTACATTTTATAAATAAGCCTACGAGTCAGATGCGGATTTTCAACAGATCCCTCTGAAATCTTTCTCCTACCCAATTCATGGAAAATTTTCTCAATGAAGTTTAAATTAAAAATTGTAGACACCCATATACAATATTTTATTCGTTATCCTCTATAACGTTTGTAAATAATTTTTACAAATTCTCTTTACACATTCCGAGTTGTTGTCTTGCACGAATACATAAACTCTAACTGATTAATTACATTCCTGATAATCTGGGTCGATTTGCACGTTTTGCGTGAGATTAGCAGGTGTCCTAGTATATTAGACGTGTTAGTGAACATTGGCGTAAAATATGTAGTACCGAAGAAAAACCAAGCCTTTGTCCATACGTTTTACTAAAATCTATAAAATTTTAAAGGCTCTGGGTCGATCGTTGTTACCCACTGTATGTAATTCGGTGATTCTAATGGATGCACGCGTATATAAATTACCAATTAATGTTAAATTACTAATCAAACGACGCTAGAAACTTACGTAGACGAGGAAAGGAGATTTGATTAAAGTAGAAGAGAGGATGATCAAAGAGGTGTTGGCAAACCGAGTCATCTCACTTCTTCGGGATGAACAGACAATGGATCAAACGCGTACTCTCAACAGGACAGTGACTTCAAAAACGCGTCTAGACCGTATCAGATATATCCAATCTGTCAAAGAAAAAGGAGATATCTTTGGGAGGATAGTTCTTCGAGATTACTACGATTATTCGAAAAGATCCTGAAATCTCAGCTTTAATCGAGCGAACATTTCGCTTGTATCACTGGTTAAAGCAACGTAACTAGAACTTCGAGACACTGTATAGCGTAACTACCTCATGGTGTTCAATCAAACGTGCACTTCCATCGAGTCATCATCAGGCTCGTCTAAAATTCTAAACTCGTTCGGATCCTTACGACCAGTATTGTATGTAATTTGATGACATATACAGGAAATTCGCCACCGCTAAGCCGCAGTTTGAATAAATTATCTACGTCTGGATCATCGTGCGAGCCATGCGAACAGCTCATCGTCGCGCGGTTTTTCCTCCATCGCGACAAGTAGACGAAGACGTGAATTCTAAAGAGAAAAGCGTCATCGCTTCGTGGCGAATCTCTGGAAAGTATCCACGCAGGGATTTCATCGACAATTCCCATCGAACTGTGAAAACCAAAGACGAGAAGCGTTGAAAGAATGGAGCATCGCAGAGGATCGTTATGTTTTATGAAACCGACGTAGTACGATCGAGCCGCGATAAATTTAGACGTGCGACGCTTATATTTTCTTATAGATGCACCGAAGCGGCATATACGCGGCTATATTTCCCGAGTTGAAGCATAGTTTTCGATATTTGTGGCAGTTTTTATTTATATGCCGTGGCGCGGCATTGAACGACAATTATGCGATGTCCTTTGAAATAAAACTTTTGCTTGCGATGTAAAATAAAAACGATGTAAGCGATATTAATGGAAGTAGCCCAATTATTGCTGCAACTCGTGAAATAATCATATTATAATGTATACATATGAAATACAGAGATATCAACTGATATCTAATTTGAATAGTGTAGAAATAGTTTCTATTTCTGTAAACGCGATGTTAATGTTTCAGCGATGGAACGCGCCAATTAGCGGTTTATGTAAAATAATCATATTGCGATATGTACATGTGCAATATAGATGCTTCAAATAATATTTCATCCGAGCGACGTTAAATTACGTATAAACGATACAATAATAATAAAATGTAAAGAAGAATAGTGAAATTTTCATAGAAGTATTTTGATTCACAGACACATACTCTTATATGATATCACACGACCGATAGTTTTCCATTACATATTAACTCGATACATAATCGAGTAGCTATTGTAAAATACTCGACCTGTTTCTATAATTCCAAGGTTTTTAATCCGACAGCGCTATATGTATTTCCACGAACACTTGCACAGAGCACTAAATAATACTTAATTAAACAGATCTATGCGATCCATAGATAGAATAATTTACATATCGAATCAAATGCCGTTATTAACATTATTAAATAAGCACGAAATTCTAAAGCGTTATCATTAAATCGAATATGTATCTGCATTTCGGCAAATCAATGTTTAACGCGAACAGGATAAATTAACCACTAAATAGCCCGGTTGTTACAATAAATCATTCATGAGATTTCTAACCTACGATTCAGAGCTAAATCCTCTTATAATATATAAAATATAAGATATAATAATTACACCGACTTTCAAACACGCTACGAATTTTTCGACCAACCCAATGTACATGTTATCCAAAATGGAATATTCCTTATGATACTTAGTAAGCAAAACGAATCTCTACGTACGATCCAATTATTCATATCGATATAATTTTGCACAAATACCCGCGATCGATTTATTAGACATATTATAGTTTACATTTATATTATTATTATCTTTATATTATTATATTTATTATATATATATATTATTATATTTCATTGCATCTCATGGTACTTGATCCTACTGAAAGAGATTACACGATCGAATCAACTTGAGAAATTCGCCGTCCTAAATACACAAGAAGGTCGATGACAAGAAGGATGGTCTAGTAGACGGCAAGCAATAATCAGGCATAGTACATGGCTGTGCAATCAATATTACGTCCGGATAATCGACGAGCATGACTAAAGCTTCGCGGTTAAGTTTCACGTTTCAATTGTGCCCCTGTGTGCTGGCTTATGCGATTGCGACGAATGAAGAACCATATGATGCACGGCTTCTGTCAGGAAATGGCACGACTAGTTCCCTGTATTTTCTTCCAATAGTTAGAAAACTGTATGTTATTTCTTGTCTGTAATTTTTATGTAAAAAAATGGTACATCGTGTTCTTTAAATGTGTACGTCATTCGAATTTCAAGTAGAAAAATACATTTTTAATCCAATTCATAATTGTTATTTAGTATATATTAAGTAATTATATGTATATATATATATTAAATATACATTAGGATACATTAAAAAAGAAAGCTGAAAAATGAAAATGCATTATTTTAACTTTTACGTTGCAATGTTTCATGGCAGTCAGATATATCATTGCGTACATATTCGCCGAAGAATCTGGTTTTGATACACTTCTCGGAAACATTTTTTTTTTATTCTTCTAAACTCGATTCCATCAACGACTCGCGAAAGTGTTTAAATTCTCATAGAAACATTTTGAAAATGTAATAAAATATTCGCTGCAAGGTATTGTAGTAGTCGCACTAACTGTACCAATAACTGTTAACTGGCGTCTAGGATGTCTAACATAACCAGTTTTTAAAAAAAAGTAAAAAGTAGTTACCTAGACTGTAGATTCTTATGTAGATTGATATTTTTGTAGACGCCGAAGGGACAGCGACAGTTGAACAAAGAATATGGCTTTTAAATTGTGTAAAATGTATTTTACTTTCGATGCTTCCTATATTTTCACGTTTGCTCGTCCTTGTATACGATATATATTTATATTTGTATATTTTATATTTTTGAATATCCCGTATTTTATTATTCTAGTTATTTGTTATTACGTATATATACACCTTATACGTACTTTTTAACTCCAGCGAAACCAAACTAAACTCGTTTAAAAAAAATATCTCCCACTTTATAAAAGAACAAAGCTAAGCAATTATTTTACAGACAGAATTTTTCATTTGCTCGCTGAAACTCGTTTTCTCCGAAATGCGAGGCAATCAATTACCAAAAGTTGCTTTCGAAGTATAATAAAACAATTAAATCCATAATGAACCTTTAAAACTGTTGTAAACGTTGAAATTTCCACGAAAGATATAGAAGGCTCGCACGTAACGCGCATTTATCATCATTATACGGCATCGCGAATCTTTAGCCTGCCTAGTTAGCATGATTTTATCGTAAACGCAGAGGATTACGAGTCGCGTAGCGCGTTTTCTTCTATCGCGCGTGATACGTTGAAAAGAGATAACAAACTGTTGTACACGAAGGCATAGAAAAAATGTTGTGGAGTTAGCTATAGAAGGCGAAGAAGAAAAAACGGTATAAATACGTAAAGCACAAGCGTAATGAGTATTCATTAAGCTCGAAATCGTGAATGCGTGATGCATGTCTTCCGTTTGGAGACAGCATGAAAATCAGCCTTATCAATTCGCTTTGCCTTTCCTACGCTGCTTTTGCCTTCCACTCTTCTCTTTCGCTAAAGAATTAAAAAATTACGAACCGTTATTTCGCTTATTATCGTCGGAGTACTTAATGCGTTGAATTACAAAAGAAGTAATGCCTTTAATGCGAATATTCTTAATTGGAAAATAAAAATATATTTTTAATTTATTCCTTTAAAAGGGAGCAATTTCAGGTCTGAAATCGAAATTGCGCGAACTAAAAATACACGCGAAATACGTTCATTTTGAAACTGTGAAGTATGCATTATGTTATTGCAGAGCAGAACTGTCGACTATGGAGATTCGTATTTTTATAAATATTAAGTCGTAATGTATGAAACGTCCAGTTTTGAACGATACTTCGCTGAATTCTATCAAAAGCATATCTGTATACGCAAATGTTGCAAAATTATATATGAAAGAGAAAATTCTCAACTTCGAAATAATCGATACATCGTCGAAGATAGGAAAATTTAGAAAATAGGTACAACGTAATTGAACATTTAATATGTTAAAACCTAGTACAACCAGAAAAACAAGTCGAATCTTTTGCAAAATGTTGATATATAGTTACTCTGCAAATTCTATAAATTTTTTAACCTTTAAATTCTTAAACACGCCTTGCATTTTCAGTAAATGATATGACAACTTTTAAATTCACGTGTTTTACTCGAATAATACAAGTTGTCCATGTAAAAATTTGCAAGGAAGATTTTAATAGAAAATATCTTTCATTTTGCGACATTTCTCCACATATTTCTTTCCTGTCTGTTAAAGTAGCAATGACCTCTTTTGAGATCCTTTCAGTAGTATCGAGTAACAGATATATTTGTTCTGTGAGAGAACGATGCTTTCACAAAAATTTACACAAGCTTTCGCCGTGATATCAATTTACCGACCTAAGAAATCGTGTTTAGCGATACGACACAAAAACAATGCAGTCAATCGACAGCGTATTTACCTCGATTCACGAGTCCTCCTCAAGAAGCAATTACACCAAACCGTACACTCTCCCTCCACCGTATTTTACTATACATCGTCTTTTCGTTTCCACAATCCAAATCATTAGTCATCTCGAGCTTCGATTAATCATCTGTCGCGGAAGCACCGATAAAACTTAAATCCTACTGACTAGATGCCATGTATCTATCAAAACGTGTGTGTTAAACGTAATGAAACAAGCTGTCTTCCTGTTTGTATTCCATTTGTACTCTGATAAAATTTAAATTACACGTGTATAAAGAAGCCAAGCATAAACGCTTCTAAAATTATGAAATTTCAAAGGCGGTTAAATTAGAATTCCTTAGAATTTATCCAACTGAAGTAGCGTTAATTTTGGAATGTATAAAAATTAATAATAACAAATTCCATATAAGTAGAATCTAGATTGACGGCTTTGGAGGAAAAGGAGATTATTTGCATGAATTATTACGTTTTATGCAACGATTCGAGTTACGTCGATTATTTGGAAAGTATCCGAGGAATCGAAAGTATTTAATGAATGTTCATAACAGAGGAATGTGTGATAGGCGATGCTCTTTGCTCGCGTCCCCCTCCGTACGTGATGTACTTAATTAAAAATGCATACTTTGTCACTTTTTCACCGTCGACTATTTTAAGCCAAAGAGTTTCATATTTTCGATACCATGTCTAGTTACGAGGATACTTTAAATTCTGGACAACGATCAATAAAACTACTTTCTCTCTATGCTATCCGCTTCTGTTCTATTCTTTGGGAAGTAGTAGCGTGTAATGAAGTTTTTCGTGTAGTTCCTTTTATGCTCTGTTCGTTCTTTTATGCTTCGTTACAATGGAATATATCGTAAAAAATTGTACATCGAAGTCCGTGTGTTCGTTCTTTATTATTTGTCTTC
This sequence comes from Bombus confusus, assembly GCA_014737475.1. Classification (NCBI taxonomy): domain Eukaryota; kingdom Metazoa; phylum Arthropoda; class Insecta; order Hymenoptera; family Apidae; genus Bombus; species Bombus confusus. The sequence continues at coordinate 1,983,257 of JACXIV010000015.1, forward strand.
AAACAGCTACGAGGAATAAAAAATTAACGAAGGCTATAAACTTTCAGCGTAAAAACAGACATAGCTGTTGCAGTTATTAGATCATCTTAGCCAAACGTTAGGTAGGATATATCTTTTCTGTGTGTTAGTACAGGTGTTAGAAAAATCGACAGGCGAATTTAAGTAATCGAGATTCATCGAAGGCTGAAAATCTTTTAATTAAAATTCTTCTAGCTTCTACCACACGGGTACACCCGGGACGTTAAAAAGTGGAGAATACGTCAATGTTTACGCGATAAGGCCACGAAAGTGATTTAAAAAGAAGCGCGTTAGAAGAAAATTGAATATTATCAAGGAAATCAGCGAATCAAAATGCAACGGCTGTATTCTCAAACAAACTAACTGACTTTTGATTTCATTTCCATCTATTCAATGTTACGTATGCATCCTCGTTTCCAGCGCAATCTTTTCTACGATCTGAAATTAACGAATTTCGTCATTTACTATTTTATTTTCTAAACCAATAATATAACATACACGATATACCTGGAAATTAACCTTTCCTAGAGATCTGAATTGCTTTAATAACAAATTAGCTATATAAAAATAAAATAAGGAGATAAATAAATAAAAACGAAATAATGATAAACCAATGGATATCATCGAACCAAGAAAGTCAATAACGCTGCTTCGAACTCGCTAGTTCAATAATCTTCGCTTTGTCAAAAATTCTGAACTCTGCTTTTCTTAATCAAGCAACCGGAACGTGATACCAACAGCGAAGCGATCGACATCAGTCACAATTCTGTCCTTGTGTTAGCCGCTCGGTAAACAATTCAATCGATTTACTTTGCCGAATACTTCCGATCTCGTGGTTCTTCAAACAGCCAGGTAAAATGGTATATCTAAGCCAATCACTGTGATGGAACGGAGAAAATCAATTCTGTTTCCAATTCAACCGCGAAGCTTCGTGAACAGCTCAATCGACTTACTTTAGCGAAACTTACGATACCCTACTTTCTTCCATCAGCTAAACTCAAGTTTACGACGGTACCAAAATAACTTCGTATCACGGAATCAAGAAATACCTACGATAATTTCATTTCACTACGTCTATGTAGATGTAGATCGTGTATATCTACGGTGGCTTAAAAAAAGAGTCAACTTAGAATTCTTTTCCCCTAAAAGTCGAAATAAAGCCACTACCATTCCTATCTACGGTATTCTATTACTTTTCCATACAATTTTCGTCTAAATATATCCCGCATTCGAAAACTTCACAGCTGCAGATAAATTTGAAACACAGAAATATCACGACATACTTTACACTTCCCTCGTCATTTCTACAGACTCTGCTACAAAGTTTAATATTCTGAGCAAAGCGTATTCCCCAAAATCAATACCAATTACACATCCACTTAGTCTAAAATCCCAGTGAAATCTTCGTAACCCGTTGCACGCTCCATCAATCAACGAAAAACACCATCCTCGACCTTCAAAGAGAATTAAAATCCAGTTGAAAGAGACGCAACAGCGGAATCGTCTGAAGCTTTCCGCGCTTTTCAGCCACGAAAAGCGAGCTACGAGAAAAAGACAAACGCGGCTTCCTTTCGCGAAAAATACGCATTCGAAACAGACGTACGTACAGTCTGACGCCTGTGTAGCTACCTCTTCCTTTAATTACTTCCGGGCTCGGAGCGTCGTTATTTCGCCGAAGACATTGGCGCGTAGCGGCTAACGAAAACGTCTCGGCGCCAACCCCCTTTTCTTCTGCACCCTCTGCGTCGCCGCTACACCTACGTCGATTCGTCTGGCGACGCAACACCGAGACGATTAACTTTTCCCTACAAAGTGCCAGGTGCGCGGGCCTGGAATTCGATCGCAGAGCAGGTGAGTCGCTCGCGTGCTACTCTCGACGACCTCGCGTGCTCCTATCGAAAGCGACGCGTTATCGATTCGTGTTAAGGGAGGTTCACTGACCATTGTACGTCGAGTCGGGGGGCCGAACTTGCTTCTCGACCCCCGTTCGTTACTAATGTAACATTCTGAATAAATTTAGACCGGCGAATGCTTCCACTTCGTGTCTCCTGCTCTGGCTTTCCGATAACGTTACTGTTGGAGGAAGGTGAGAGTTATCTTCGTTCGTAAGGTAGGTCAAAATTATTAACGAATTACCAAGCATTGTCGGAATTATTGTTTTATTAGGGCTTCGAGTTAAATACGCGCTCTCGAGTGTTGTTACAGTCAAGAGAATTTTAGTACTGAATTAAAAGCTAGAACTTTAATATTCGATAAAAATCTCATTGCACGGTACTGATATATCTGTACGTTTCGTATAATTAATGCTTTTAATCGTAACGTAACTTATAATTGATTCTCCTTTAAATCGCTACAATTTCATTCTGTAAATTCTCCTTTGGTATTATACATATGCATAAATTGTTCTTCCTCGCCTTGGCATTAAAATAGCTATCAACGTCGATCAATCGTAAGACAATGCGTAAACGCTAAGCCGTAAATCGTGAAGAAAATTGAAAGCTGACAGAAATGTAAGTAAAGTTGTATTTCAGTTATAATTGAGACAATCGTTGGATTATTAGATAGATAATTAAATAAAACAGCGAAATGAAAGATTCATGCGTGGAATGTTCAACGATGCGTACAGAGGCCGAGAAATAGCGTGACCAAACGAGCGACCAGCGAAATGATAATTATACAATTATTCCAATAGTTAGAGAATCATTAAGAAATTTACTTTAATAAAGTTCAACGTTAAACCTTTCGGAAGCTCATCGAGGAATATGCGAAACAAGCGATCGACGAGAATATCCTCCGCTAGATCAGATCCTCCGCTTCCTTAGGAATGCATTTTAATTAAATCTACTTTGCGTTGTTAACTCGAGTATCGCGATCATTCTGATATCATTACGTATCTTATTGGTTGATATTACGGTGGTAAATAGTCAGCGATCGTACGAAGTGAACGAAGCAAACGTGCTCCATTTATAACTACGAGCGTGCGAAGAAACAAAGTGAAGTGTGCAATAAAGGTGTCGCCGAAAATTTATAGGATCGTCTCCCGTATACTTTTTGGGCCACGATAAATTGCGTCTAGGGTGTTATCATTTCTGCCAACATAGCCGAAAACAGAGGTTAGGTGTTCTACCCTCGCCATCAATTGTCATCAACTGCTTGCAGCAAATACAATCCACAAGCCTAACCCAACCATTTTCTTAGTGGTAAGGTAGTGGTAAGGGGATGGGAGTAACGTTTGGGAATTTTCTACCTTAGGAATAAGGAATTTCCAAATATATATATATATATTAATCTTCGTTCCACTAATTCTCCACTAGGAAATTCAATTTCAGTTCAAGAGCCAAATTAAGATGGAAAGATGAGAATTAAATCGTCTTCCAATAAAAAGTAATAAATTACCAGGCAAAAAAAGGAAGAAAAAATTCAACCCCCATCGGCACGAATCGCCGAACGAATTCCGCCGATAATTAATTAATCGCGTTCGATTTTCCTCGAATTCGATAATTGTAATTACAAGTTGCCGCGCGTCGTCCACTCAATTAAAAACAAAAGATCAAAGCCCCCGCCGAAAAAGTCCATTAACAAACAAAGTGATTAAAACGTTGACGGCACATTTGCACGGGACAACGATGCAGACAGGAGGCAGAGAAATTTCAAACATAGCGAGGTGACTCGATTTTTCCCGCTGCACCTGTATCCGGCGCGCGTGTCCTTTGAAGAATTTCATCAGCGATGACATTTCCCCTCCCCCTCTTGTTGCATATAGCGACGATGATTTCGTTTGGAAGGGACCCTGATGTTGCTCACAATCGATCCTTCCACGCTCGATCACGGCTGAATGTCGTGCACGAGCCACAGAGATTTAATGGCACTCCAGAGACTCTTCGACGACCGTTGTTCGAACGACAATGAACCGTGGCGATACGTGGTCGTGCATATTTAGCCGACCACTTCCGGTTCCTCGTGCCACCGACAGGGACACATCGCTACGAAAACACGTTGCGTGCTACGTGCTTCAAGAACCGCCGGGGAAAGAGCGCTGTCCCTCCTCCGCGTCTTTTTCGTTACGCGATTCCAAGGGAATATCGCGTGACATTTATTTTCGTACGACGTAATATAAAAATCCGTAATCGTTTCTTGTCGTTGGTTGCACTTATGTTTTATTTTATGTCGAAAATTGGATAGATACGTGATCGATGAATAGCATCGGTAAGAAGATATTAAAACTGTTGCGAACTAAAGACGGTGTATTTCATGACGATGTCGTTTCAGTTCTGAGCAATAAGTCTCTACCTACGGAATGTCGATGTTAAGTGCCTGGGAATATTGACAAAACGAAGGAACAGTATGTTATTCGTTTAAGTGCAACGTTAACATCTAGCGATGATACTTTAACGTAGATAAAAATGAAAATCACGCGTTCGATTCAAAGATAAAATATCCAACGATCCGTGTCTTTGAAATGTTCAAGCGGCTGACAAAAATAGATATTTATTACCAAAATGAAGATAGGTGCTAAATATGAAGATACGTTTAATAACGCAGAACCGGTTAACGATATAATGAATTTTAAAACTGCACCCTTCTAAGGAGCAAAATGTACAATTTATCGCGCGTTTCTTCCGTAAGCTTCACGCGAAACAGCGTACATGAGAAACATAAGAGGCATGAAGGATCGAATCTACTCGTACACATATGAATTTAAAAAGAATATCTGTCGCAAGAACGACAAGCAATATACGTGGAGCAAACGTGTCGCGGACACAGGTATGGCACCGTTGCACCGTCCCGTAATTAAGCTTCCACCCCCTCTTTTTATGTCAAAGGTGGCGCACGCCGGAACTACAGGTGCATAATTAAGACTTCACTCTGTGGTTACGCCTACGATTTTCCAGTCGCGCGATAACGAGGATTAAATGAACCATGACCGAAAATCCCGTGGAAAGCGTATTTTCATAAACATTTTATTTAACGAATCTGCGCCAAATCCGTGTCGTCGAAATTATTGAAAACCAGGGAACGCGAGAATCCCCGAGCAAATATTGCCTTAACGAGAAGCGCGACCTACAACGAAATTTGAAAAAGTCCTATCTACCATATACGATAGGTATATTTATAAAAATTTTCTACGTTCGGTTTACGCGTTCCATTGCTTTTTGTTCATCAGCACGTTTCTTCCTATGTATAAACAATTTTAGAGAAAATCTCCAACAAATTCAATTTCACGAAAGCTTCGAAAGACCGTTTGGAATTTCGCCTGACAGAAATCGATGCGAATTTTTTCCTTGCTTGGCCAATTCACGCGTCGATATTAAGGGTAGATAAATTCGAAGATGCGGGCTTCCCTCAAGCCTTTTCCTCCCCCTATGGCAAGATTTAGCAGGGGATCGGAAAATTGCCATGAAATTACTCGAAAATTGATGCAACATGCCCTTAATGCGTGAACGCGTTACGATATCCGCTTCGTCGACGAATCTCCGACTTTTTCTCCATCATTTTCTCATTTTTTTATTCTCTTTTTTTTTAGAAACGATATAGCCATCCGGCATTTTCATCCGCTGACGTAATTCGAGCATACGGCCAACCGTCTAGCGGCATAATGAAAGTCTCGATTGAATTTCTTCGATCTGCGTAGAAATTTGTTCGCTGGTTTGCCCATAAAAATTGAATAAATCGAATAAACGAGAAATTTTCACGTGATACGATCGCGAGCTAATGAAATCTAGATGGAAGATTAAATTGGAAATTTTTATATCGTTTAGACGCGGCAGATGTGTTTGTTATATCTAGATCTCGTTCGCTCGAGTTGCAGCTTTATCAGATTTTCTTTGATGCTTTGACTCAACTGTGGATTTATTAAAGTGTGTCTTTTCTTATCAAAAACACTGAAACGATTCCTGCAATATCGTGAAAATAGTAGCGAACGATCAGTTAGATTATTGGGTGGACTACGTAAAAGAGATGTTGAGCTTTGCCTCGCGATCCGCAATCTCAAGGTGGAATCAATTGTAGCAGACTGAGCTACAATTCAGATACAAATATTAATATAGACATAGATGCAGGATCAAAGAGAAAGTTCGTATTAAATCTTCGAAGAAAATCTTTATATTAAATTCTGAAGCTGATATTATTTTATACTTTAAGCTATATTGTTACCCATAAAACATGGAGCGCTTAGAATAGACGTAATCTTGTAGTTAGAAAATGAAGTTGACATCTAGTTATTAACTGCGTGTCTTGTAAGATTTTGGATATTTCGTTACACGTCTATTTTCTTAAATCTTACGTTTAAAGACAACAAGAATCTCGAAATTGTATCTGAATCTAAAATTATATTAAACTCTTAACTCTTTAAACTTTTTACCATCGTATATATATGATAAAAACTAATGTCTCCAACTATAAGAAACTTGAATAAAGAAATTCGAATGAAATTATTTGTTGTTAATTATCGCGTCGATGGAAAGAAGCGTCGAAACGCTTCCCAATTGCAAGGGGCTGAAGTCTCTTCAAACTAAGAGCTATACATTTCGCAGCCCCAAACCGACTCCGAATTACTTCAATACCTCCTGTTCCCCGTTCAACTCCTTCAACTATCTAAAACAATGCTCTCTGGCTAATTTTCCGCCTAAGAGAGCAGCGAATTAATCCAACGACAGCGAAAATACAATGGTAGCCTCTTTGTCGCTCCCTGGGCTACTTTGCGTTCCTACAACCGGTCGAAGGACCCCGCGGAAATTCCACAGAGGCATTTCGGGTCTGAATTACCGGCAGCGGTTAAAAGCCAGAGAAATTCCGTGCAATCTGCGAGCAGTGAAACGCGACAGAAGAAACGAAGGAGATGATGCGAGCGACGAGAAGTTATGCGAAGCGTGAGACCGGAAGCGATCGAGCGGTACAATTGGCCGGAAGCAAGGACCTCTCGAAGGTGATGTACAGCCCGAAGGTTGAACTGGTTTCGAGGTTTTTCCACGAGTTGTCGATAAACATCGCCATTGGATTGAATGGAAACGTCGAGTAACAGTCTACAGCGCATTTTGGTCAAAGTTTAATTAACGGTAAAGTATGGTTGGTTCTACGGTTAATCGTTTTAGTACAGCGCGCAAGGTGCAGATATTTCGTCAGAAGGCGATGTAACGTCGGACACAAGAAGCACGTCAGGTGTTTGAAACTTCCGTACATCGGTACGGATGTTTCCATTCAGTTCCAAGCGAAGTTCGATTGGCTACTTATACAGGAAAGGCTGCGCCACACCGATTTCGTTGCCAGGATCGATGTTCCCAGTGTTTTCACTTCTACGTAGAATCGCTACCTGGCGTTAGTATCTTTCAACGTTCGGATTAGGTTTGAGTTGAGTTAAACGAGACTTCATCTGGGTAATGAATCCAAATTATAGTTGCGATTTACGTGGTATTTTATTACGCGCCACGACGTATTAATTACCTTCGATTGCTTCTGTGTAACGTGCGAAAGAAGCCTGAACCAACATTTTTGTGTATCAACTTCTGTGTTTGTTTCTGTGTCTAGACTCGATTCTCAAAAGGTGTCCCGCATATCTATCAACACCCTGGATATTCGTTCGAGAGCACAATTTCACAGGTTGCTAAGTGGTCTCGCAGTTCCAGAGACTGCTCAACGACAGTAGGGCCCTAGGGTTGTGCAACATCGCCTCGCCATTGTACTCCGTGGCACACGACGTTCTGCTACTTTCGCGAGGATTTAGCACGGTTCCACTGGCCAGCGTAAACAACGTCTCGGTGAGCTCGTAACTTGTTAGAAGAATTATATAAATTCTAAAAACAGTACTTTTCGTGGAATGGAGAAAAGTTTGACTTTGCGTGTAGGTGTATTAATATCGATAAATAGAAATGATACGTAGTAACAGATTCTTCTTGCAAAATTAAGTTACAAGTTTGGAATAAAGTAAAATTTACGTATAGTATTGATCCTTTGTATGTTTACAAAAATTGACCTCGGAAATTTATAAAATTTATGAAGAATATTCTTTCACGCCAGTATCGTCTCTATTTATTCCCACCATTGTTTCTTAATTGCATAAATTGGCTTCCTTTAAATGTTTCATTACATTCAAAGAAATCGTAGATTTAAGGATTAATTACTAAAATGTTTTCCTCCTACCATATTGTATAAATATAGAAATTAGAATATATTAAAAATTAGAATTTAAAAAAAATTACAATTTATCGTATACGATACGTCGAGCAATATGTTTATTTGAAAGATATCGAAAACAATTGTAATTTGTTTTGTTAACACGCATCTCATTGCGAAATCTGAGTCTTAATCGTAATTTGCTTAGCGATATTTCTGCGAATCAGCATACGCATGTATTTGTTACAGTTGTCGCACATGGCCCCGTAATTAAAATACGTTTCAACGAGTGATTTATGCGAACGAGATTGTGACACGTACTTAGACGTAGCACGCGTAGGACTCGTTCCGTTTTCGTAACGAAGCTGAATGGTGGGTGGAAAAATTCGAAGGTTGAATTTCTAAAAGCTCTCCATAAAGAACGCGAACGCTTTCTATCTATGTACCGATCGTGGCGACTAATCGTAGAAACAATTATTTCTAGTATAACCTTGTTGTTGTAAAATTGTCCATAAATTGTGTCATGAATTGTTCTACATCTGCATATTCTTTCAAGTTATTCAACGTATTATGTAATTTAAATAAACAACGAAATCTACGTTATGCATTTTTGCGTTGTACGTAAGCATGTGGTTCATTCTTCACACACGAGATCATCCAATTATTGCACGAGTCGAAAACAGATGCAAAAAAAAGCGTAATTAAAATGCCCTACTTAAATAATTTCAATTTGCATTCAAACTGCAAGATATGTATTTTGTAGTACGCTATCGAAATCCTACTTATTCTTTATATCTGCTTCGTTTCTCACACGCGAAATTGCATAATAAAAATAATTGCACAAAGTGGTAGAAGAAATATCGAAAAAAAGACGCAATTAACATGGATTCGCAACTAATACCATTCACCAATTTAAAAAAAAAAACTCTACGTTCTTCTATCTTTAATGACTATTAAAGACAGAATGATTGATCAGTTCTTTAAATACCAGCGTTATTTCATCATCAAACATTGCATCGTCGATCGAAAGAAACTACTTGAACAAGAAAAGGAAAATGAAGTAACAAAACGAGACGTACATAAACTTATTTAAACAGTCCTTCCATCCACCAACGAAGATTCTATATAGTTCTCCCTCTCTCTTTTTCTCTCTGATTATCAATCGATCCTTCACACACCTACATTGTCTCATTCGCCAAATATTATTCCTCGACATATCGCTAATTACAAAAAAAACTACCTAAAACATTTAAAAAAGAGTACAGAGAAAAGCGATTCGTACGCAAACTCATTTAAATAGTTCACAAACACTAAATCGTTTGCAAACCACCTAGACCTAGATCCAGGCTTTCCAGCCCTTGGTAGGCGTCAGTGTGACGTATCTAACCGGCGAAACACGCTGGAAACTCATCAGAGAGCGCAAACAGCGTTCCCGATTTTGGTCAGGCAACCACCTGACAGCGGCGGTCAACGTGTGCAATTTAAATAAAACAGTTCACCGAGCCTTTAAAGTCGCAGGTGTAACAACGCTAACGAATATGGTAGCGGATAGAACGAGAGAGGGAGGAGGATCGTAAGGAAGTAACATTAGCTACCGGTACGTAGGAAAAAGTGAGAGAAGGAAAAAGGAGGACGCTCGGATACGAAGGACGGGCGTAGGAAAGAGACGATGAGCGACTAGATACGAGGAGAGAGATAACGGAAGAAGGGGAAGAGCAGACGTTAAGACAGGTGGTGCGGATAATAACGTCTAACGGAAAACGTAGGCTGTGGGTCACAATAGTCCCCTCTGTATGCAGCTACGGTTTGTCATCGTGACTTATACATACACGATGACTCAGAAACGACTGGTCCAGTTTTGAAGGTTTCAACTGGAAATGTTGTATCTGGGCCAAAAAGAAGGTAATTTACGAGCTGAAAACACGTACCGCTTTAGGTATGCACGGGGAACTAATATTAGAGTAGACGTTGGGAAAAGTTTTTAGGGACATAGATACATACATTAATTTTAGGTTAATAATAGTCGAATTACCATTATTAGCGTTATTAATAGCTGTTGTTACACATGGCTAATTTATTTTTCGAAGAGCTACACGTGATTGATATACGTGTACGTGGACGTAGTATTAATTATTATTTAAAAATTAATTATATAGCTTGATTTAAAATTACTATCGGTATCATTACTGTCGGTAATAGTTGTTATTAAATGTAATATATAGCTGATTTAAGGTAGATGCATTTTATTAATTATTCAGGAAGAATAGGTAGATATACACGTATATAGATCTGAAACTTGATTAAGAATTTGTTAGGTTACTTGTTAATTACGAATTAACGCGATTATTGTAGCAGGTCTTTCAGGGGTGAAATTTCATCTAATAATCTACTATTAAAGTAGACTGTATAAAATTTAACGAGGAAGAAACTCGAAGTACGAAAGGACAGGTTGCCTCTCGAAATTCACGAGTTTTTCTTTCTGGGAATAAATAATTAACTATTATGACAGTGTCAATAGCTCATTAGCTCATTGTATGTAATTTATTCTACAGGAAATTGCTACCATCAAGCTTTCACTGACGATTTCGTTACAAGATGATCATAGTCCAGTGACACTATACTCAAAGATTACTTAATATAGCGCAGCGTGCACGAGGCGTGAACGCTGATGATGTATTAGACCATTTGATAGAGACAAAACGCCTGAACGAACATCAACCAGATCGTGACTACGCTATCAATTTCAATAAAGGTCAAGCTGACCCATCGTAAATACGATTCAAGTTCCAAATGACCAAATTCTTCGCTTTAAAGTAAGTAGATTCGAATATCCGTGAAACTCATTGCCTTGTAATTCTTTTCTCCAGAAAATTCCTCGATTTTCTACGGAAATACTTTACCATGACTAAACGAAAAGAAAGAAATTGGCGCATCGATTTCCATAGTAAATAGGTTTGAATAATTATGTAAGGAACGCAGGTAACAAGGGAAAAACGAAGCGATAGAAAGTGGACCCCGATCACAATCTTTGCTTCGCAGACAAAAGGCCGTGGGTCCCAAGGGCTAGAACGCTATCAAGACGCCAATTACCACGGTGAAATATTTCAAGTTGCCTATTTTCCGCAAGAAATTACTGAAACGCGACTGTAGAAAAATTCCCACTTCCGTTAGCCTGCCCCTCTAGCCGCGATCTTGCTTCGAGGTAACCCATATGACGAACCACCCATACACGTAATTCCTTGCCTGCATCTGTACGCTTGCATACATTACGACGTGTGCACACACGTGCACCGAGAAGCCTTTATATCGGATTCACGGAGGGCGGCCTGAAGGGCCGGTGCACGCCATCACCGACAGCCAATCGATCCACTACCTTTCCTTTCGTTCCATCAACCGTTTCTTCGAATAACTCGTCCCTTTTTTACTCCCAGATGGTACACATACGTCAGATACATAATTTATCGAGCGTGCTATGAAAACTCTATCTGTTCTTAATATTTATGCGTGTTGCTCTTCGTACACGAAATCGCATAATAACCGCATACTTGACTCTTTGAACGCTCGCTAAGGTAACAAACCTGTAGTAACGCGAATGCGCGCTTCATTTATAAACAATTTGAATTGACAGATGCGATTTTTTTAATTTCACGCGTTGCGTCAAATCTATTTGAATTCGTACCTCGTAAATCCCAAAACGTTTTGAACTACATAAATCCAGATACATCTTCCGAAAGATGCGTGCACGAGGCATGCAATTTTTAAATTTTTAAAAATGAAAGCGCACTGATCATTGTCCGTATTTTAATATATATATCAGTTTAACGTAGATTAAGTGTTCTAATTGTCCAAAAGTGGCTAATCTTCTTGGAAGATACCGGAGGAAATATTGGAAATAAAAATTTCTGTCTAATCTTGTGGTAACAATACGAGTGGTTAAACATTAGTGGATCCTAGTTATTTAATATTTCACAACTCGCCACTAATCCAACGTTACAAGCGTAATGTCTCCCTAGGAACCTTTGCAATAAAATCCTTACAAAACATTCCACCTGCTGCTATGTCTCCCCTGTTATTTATACGCTGTCACGCGATATATATTTATGAAGAAAATTTAGTTACCTAGAAATACTAAGAGATCCGACATCGTATAAATTCGTAACAAAGATTTATATTCACAATGGGAAACTGCGTACATACATATTCTATATGAAACCCTACGTACGCTTTCCTGTTATTTGTTATACATAGCTAGGAGACAACCGAGAAATGAACAAGATACGTTCTCAAACGTAAGGAAAAGACGAAAGGAAGCCGTAGTATTAGATGTTTTTATTGTAAAAGCAAGCAGAGATAGCAAGTTTTCTTCTGTTTCAGCGAAATTAAAAACTGTTCGACCAACTATTATGCATAACTTCTAGAAACGACGTAGTATCAACACTCCAGAGTTTCCAGACTGTGAGTTTCGTATTTCGAAGCAGCGCAATTGCGTTTCACTCAAATCGTTTAAACATACGTAACAGTTGAAAGATAACGTGTAATTATTATCATCAAACGTTTGCCAGATGGGCGTTTTAACGAAAGTAAAATTTCTAATGAAAATCGGATAATATCAAATCATTTCGTAAGTGACGTCGTGGATATACCTATAACTTTAAAACGTAAAAATATTATCTTGAAGAATAACGTATCACCGAAAACTATTCCTTCCGCTTTTTCGTAATTTTTTAATCGAATTAATCGAACGAACCGACGTTACTCGTCGTAGTATCATTCGCTCTAAGATTCTCCAAATACCCGTTAATCGAAAAATGATACAAAATAGATACAGGTGAATTTTTAGACGAAATCAGAATTTCGTCGAACTAAATTAAAAAATTGTTAAAAAGCCCGCAAATACTCCAAGAAAGAGAGACATTCTTTATTGTAGTAAAAAATATCGCATAAATTCTAATTACACGTTACTTTGGTTGTTTTTAAAAATTCTACCATATACCTACTCGCGCAAATTCGCTTCCGATTGTTCCTTTACATAACAACCAGAGACAGGAAATTTGACTGTATCACGAGATTTTCGTTCCGAAGAATAAGCACGATCGCTTTTTCGATAGCTGAAACTACATATACACACGCATACAAGTCTCTTATTCCTTGCCACTCAGACCTTTCCATTCCGTGATGTCTCATTCAGAGCATTTTCTGTCACGAAAGAAGAAGCCAATCTTCCGCCTTTCTTCTTCGAGGAAGCACTTCCTCGTAACCTCACGTGGATGCCGTGTCATTTATCGATCGCACAGGTGCAAAGCAATTTTAGAGAAAATCGATGCATCTGCAACGTGCACCCGTCAAACGTCTAATAGCATCATCTCGTGCATCATTTATGCGAAAGAATTTCTTATTACCATTGATTCAAAACGCTCAACGTGATACGCGTTTATTTTAAGACTAGCTTTGACGCCGTAATTCCATTAAACGTTAGCGTCAAACATTAATGCGAGTCGTGTAGGAAATCGCTCAAATTCTCTTTCCATTCGCGGGTCTAATATTCACCGGTGTCATAATAAAAATTAAAGATCAACTGAATAATACACTACCGTTTATAAGTGTTGGGTTACTTACTCTGGTCGATTATGGATAGTAATAATATTTGAATTTGACGAAAATGTACAAGTTAACGATGAATTAACGATATAATTAAAAGCGGCACCCGTGATTGATTTGTGAAATCAGCGGATTATAAATTTAAATTAAGCGTATTAAAAGACATAGGAATAACGTGTCCTATTATTTACATTTCGATAAAAGCATTTCAATAAAATATATAGTTTATAGAAATCTCTTATTGTTAAAAGAAAGAAAAAAGGTTAATACACTTTTTTAACTGCGATATGATTCTTGTTCGATATTATAGTATAATTGTATTAGACAAAAGAGTATACTGCCATGTTAGTTCGTCATTAATTAATTAAAGAATTAATTTCTAAAGATATCCCAAAATTAGCGATATTCTTAGCGTGTAACAAACCAGTAATATCTAATCCGCTACTCTCACAAAAAATAAGAAAAGGTAAATTTCGCTAAAAAAAAAAAAAAAATATTCGTTCGAATATTCTGCCAACATCGCGTGATTCTTGTCATCCATTTCATCGCAAAAGATTAATCGTTCGGGAGCTACTTAATCGTAACTAGGAAAATAAAAGGAAGCGCATGGCAGCCTACCGAAGCCGACAACGCGAGCTCGTTAAAAGAAGAAAGAAAAGAGAAAGAAATCGCAATAACTATCACGAAAGAGGCGCGCTAGAAGCGGCGTGCGATCATCGGAGCCGTTTAACTTTTTAATTAATTGCAATTCCGCCGACCAGATTTCCGCTTGTCGGTGGCGTAGCAACGCATCAGACGACCGCAGGAAAAGAAACGACGGGAAAGAAGCTAGAAAAGGAAAAACAGTCTCCAGAGAAATCGAGTCATTGGCGGTTGCACCCACACGCTCGACTACGACGATGCATTTAAATCTCTTTCCATCTCTTGCACTCTGTAAAAGGCAAATACGCGTTAGCACGTTGAAAGAAGAGAGGAAGGATACGTATACGAGGCAAAGGAGCGAGAAAGATGGAGAAACTCTCGAGATTTCACGTCCGAAAGGCGGTAACGACACGGCAACGAACCACCCTGTAATTTTTCTTTTCGTGTCTCCCGGGCAACGAATCATAAACGAGAGAAGCGCCAGACGGCATTGTCTCTTTCTCGTAGTGCATTACGTAAATGAGGGTACACCGTGACCATTGTATTCAATCTGCGCGTGTCACGACGGTGTCCTTCCGCTTCTAATCATCGCGTAAAGAAGAGCGCCGAAAGTGTGCGCGTCACGTCGCGCCGGCAGGGCCAACAACGCCCTTACAGCTTTTCCACGTGTCGACTGTTTATTCGCATCATTCCGTTGTTCTCGCTCGAGTGTCTTTTTTGTCGACGCGCTTTGCCACGCTTTTCTTGGTAGAAGTCGCGATAGCGTACGGTTTACTTTAGTTTCTTTTTCTTCTTTTTTCTTCTTTTTTTCTTGGCTTTCAAAATTAATTCCTCTTGGGCGATTGGAAAATCTTGCTTTCTTATCGTTTCAGTGGATATATATATATATATATATATATAGGTTGAGGGATGTATGTCGCGTGTCGCGTAATTTGGAACTGGGAGTTTGTTTTACGACGCACACGAAA
Organism: Bombus confusus; assembly: GCA_014737475.1. Classification (NCBI taxonomy): domain Eukaryota; kingdom Metazoa; phylum Arthropoda; class Insecta; order Hymenoptera; family Apidae; genus Bombus; species Bombus confusus. The sequence continues at coordinate 1,998,592 of JACXIV010000015.1, forward strand.
TATTCTTTTTATCTATTCTTTTTTTCTTTCTTCTGTCTGCTCACTTTTGTATACGATCTGTTAGGATAATAACAAATACAGTGCGCCTTTTCCTATTTCCACGCAGGTTTGGAATAGATTATTCGAAAATTTTGATATTCTAGAAACGTGATAAGTAACGATAGTTCCCAATAAATATAAGTTACGAATGATGTACTTGCTATTTTCCAGTAGAGTTTCCGTAAAGGATAAAATTCTACGCTATTTTTATTTTTCTATATTATTTTAAGAATAAAATACGAGATCTATCGTTCGTATTGTTTCTACATCGTATATTTCTCGCGAAAAAACGTTGAAGAATTTGGTCAAAGGTTGAAACTACCATTTTTTTTTTTTTTCAGCGATACTGTTTCTTGGAAAAAATGATTCTTTGAAGTTGTTGGATAGCGAAGAAGGTGCAGCTACGATACATCGTTAAAATACATATGATTAAGTCGTTAGCTTAAATGAGGTTAATCAGTGACAATCGTTAAAACTGAATGAATCACTGCAATATATGTTGCTGTCGAGCTAAAAAAGAGACGTAATATCGCTTCGAAAAAAATAATATGCAGTGCTTTGGTCCTCGAAATTTTTTACAACTATTAATTGAAAATTCTTCTTCGCCGGGAACAATTTTTAGCAAATTATTTTTTACGCGTTTCCGCTCGATTTCTCATATTCTACGTAATCTTTTTAATTTATCTCGCATCGTATATCTATAAAATTTTAAATATTACGTACGTAGAAAGAAGAAAGATGTTAGCAAAGAGATTCTTCCTAGAATTGTATAATTACAACATCCTGCTTTATACGTATAAGCAAGGATAAACACTGTGTTTTAAACACCTGTACAACTTGTTACAGAATCCTAACGTCGACTTAGAGATTACGCAAACAAGCGATCCGCAGGCCTAACGCACTTGATACGATCTCGGTTTCTTGATTCAAGGTGCCGTTAAACTCTATTATTCATCCTGTCGTGCATTCCCATTTTCAGCTAAATAGAGAATTATCCTAATCAGAAATATATTCGCGACTTCTCGATAGCTTCGCGTAATTATTTAAAATTAATGTTATTTAGAAAAGATAATTTACGATTATTTGGAAAGATAATAAGGATTATAGCGCGGACTAACACTAAATCTACCATAACAATCAAATTCTCGGCTTTCAAATTTCTACACAAATTTTACCATATTTAAACGTTAACGGATCGCTTCCTAATCTATGACTTTTCGTAAAATATGCATACGATATATCCTTCGGTATCTATTTCTAGTTTGCTTTTTTTTCTAAGAAAAATTTGTATTCTGCCCTGCCTATCGCGAGCGGTCAATAAATATACAAGAAGTGTCGGTAGGTTTAGTGTTAAAATTCATCTATAGCACCATTAGCGTGGTGTAGCATTAAAGAACCGTACCGGTTAATGGTTAAATATTCACGCTTCGATAAAAAGTAAAGTCAAAAATCAAATCAAGTGAAAGTCAAAGTAAGAATAAATTTCTCGAATTTCACTAACAACTTTTCCCGTTGTTTCTGTCGTCGCTTGTTCGCACATGGAAACATCTGTTCAAAGCGTCTGGCTCGTTTAACGTCGCTGCTATTACCCGAACGAAAACCTATCAGTTTCTCTCTTATGCAAAAACAGCGCGAGGTCTCCGTTAAAGAAGAAGTTTTCCTTTTACACGGTCGTCCTAGATTTCAAAATTTGCGAAAGGCGCTTGTTTGTCCCAGTTTGCGGACGATTCTAGAACGCTGGTCGACTGGGCGAGAAGTGTCGTGCAGGTAACATACGCGAATTCGAAGTGAATTCGCCGACAGCTATAGGGAAAAACGAAACTGTCTCCGAGCGACATTCTTTCGTTCGAAAATCTATCCACGACGTTGCAAAGTTGCCAACGCAATCTCTACTCTCTTCGCGTATACCGAACTATCTAACAAACTTCGATCTCGATCGTTCGAGAGGAAATAAAGCTGTGTAACGTGGAAAGAAACGAATGCGACGCTCGCGAACGCGTTATTTCGCTATACAGTGGCTTTGAACCTGTTTCTCTTCGTTTCTAAATCTTTTTGTTTCCTTTGAGACACAAGTTTCACGCTACCGATGGATCAACAGTCATGAAAAATGCATTTGTCGCTTTGCGATTGACCAGATTGGAATTTATCTTCGGTTTCTCTATGGATTTCTTGTAAGATGAAATGAAATCTTACAAGAATCCTTATAAAGTCTTTCGCGAAGTTCTAAGAGTTTTTATCTTTCACTACTCTGTACGAGCATGTTCGCCTTCGTTTGATTGAACTTCGATTTATTATATGGTGCATTAAGTGACGCGCATTTCTCAAGAGGGATTAATGAAACGATTTCCTGCTTACTTTTGCACACGTTCAATTCGCTATTAAGGAAGACGTAAATCCTTTGGCAAACGTTACTTTCTTCTCGCAAAAAGAAAGTGTCAAAAGATCGGGAAGTAGTCGACCATTATAAGCTGTTTCGCGTCTGTTGTATCAGAAAGTAGCGACCATCGTTAGATTTGCGGATTTAAAGCTGGCAGAACGAGTTTCAGCGACGATTAACGCAGCAATCTAATGGGGCGGCAGCTGATGAGAATGTTCTAACATTTCCATAAATATATCACAAAGAAACTAATCAGACGTTTAAAATAAGCGTAAGTATTTAGTAAAACTGTTCAACTGGTAAATAGATCAGAGACTTGCTTACAAATTCCGAAGAAGAATCATTGATTAAAGTCGCTTAAATCATGGGTTCAAAAAATATCTCTGCTATTATTTGTTATAATTTTGCAACATTTAACGACGCAATACGCGTGTGTGACTTTTGTATTTATGCACGCATTCGTGCATCTTTTCACGAGAACCAAAGCGCTTTCAACGTTTGCATATCGCATACACATAACGCGGTTACCTCACAAAGCGTGCAAATTAACGTTCCTAATAGGTAAGTTTCTGTCGGAACTCCTATTTCTTGTCCAGTGAATAAAGTACTAACGAAAATTTTCGTTCAGAGGAACAAAGTTTCGCATCTATTTAATATTTCCCTTATGGAATAATTAACTCCTTTATACTCGGACCGTGTAATAACAAACGATTACCAAGAATTCTTCAATTCCAATAAAACTGCCAAAGCTTTCTTCGCGAATAAAGAAGAAAAATTTCCTTCCTGACAAAATTCATCTCCATCATCTCCATTGCGTAAAAATAAAAAAAAAAAAATTCCTCCAATTAAACAGTTATCCACGACATGGTAAAACGATACTTAGCGCAAATATTGGCACAACCTCATAGCAAAATTACCAAAAAGTTCTCGATGAAACTGCAAAGACTCTCCTATAGCATCACACACCTGTTGTAGGAAAATCTGCGGAAAATGCGTTCGATTAAACGGTTATTCTCCTTTACGAAACTACATCTAGCGCGGATATTCAATACCTCGTGGAATCTACAAACGCGTAACAGAATCGCTATAAAATAACGATATAGTAAAAAGACAAAAGGCAGACTCTGTTCGAGTCACGGTCAGGCGGGCGATAATGCGGGGTTCTGCGTGGAATTCTAATCGGACCATCGACTTCTAACTGTTCCGAGATACGGAGGAGTTGCCGGCTATTCCGCGGCTCGCAACCTCATAATCTTCACGCGAACGTGACCAGTGTAACCCAATTCACCGACGACAAACTCCATCGTAGCCTTAATCGTTCGCCTATAGGCAGATGCGTATAGGTGTTACAACGTAACAGCTGGGCACCTGCTGTTCCTCGTGCAGTTTCTTCTCCCTTCTATCTACCTGCACGCAACGACCAGCGCTACGTTCTTTGTGTCACATTATACTCCACATTCGACGGCCTACGGAGAGCCAGGATGCCACGATGAAGGCAACGACAAAACCCACGACTTTCTCCGACTTGCAGATTTATTTCGCGTGCGAGCGACTTCCTGCACCGAGGGAAAACAATCGTGGCCTCCTGCCGCAGTGAATCGTCGATGAATGGAGGAAAAGAAGAGATCCCTCGTTTAATACCTACGGGCACCAACTTTCTTTCTCTAATTGCGTCTGTCTTATCAGGGTATCGCGTGAGTTTTCCGCCGCGATCGCTCGTCGTTTTCTTTCCGCTTGGATTTTTAACTTTCCGCCCTTGTTTAAGTCTCTCGGTTTGATATGGAAAGTTTTCGGTCGTGGATTCTTCTTGGATCAGGTGTTATACAGTATACAGGCGTTAAGAGTCGAGGTATAATATTTTACGATTTCGTAGACTGAAAATGGCGATTTGTATCTTCATATATATCGTTCTTAGAGCGGAGGTTTTTGACTCTTCGCTATGCTAGTTTGAACTTGGTTCGACGTAGGAAATTTTCACTTGCGAATCGATTTTGAAGTAAATATTTTCACGCGCTATTTTACGCTCTTATAGTTTTGAGATTGCGTCTTCCTAAGATATTTTAATATCTTACATATACTTGGATTGCAAATCTTTAACTTTCACGGTTTCGTATTGGACTTGCTCTTGTGGATCTTTGTCTAACTCGGTTCAACATGTGTATCACATATTCTTGTATAATATTTTACGCTCTTATACGCGTATAATTAGACTGGAAATGTTACGCATACGAAACACTGAACTTTAATAAATTACTAATTAACTGACCGATCAATGTATTTCTTTTCGATCCGATCGAAACTGATCTCAAGTTATAGCGCACTATGCCTCCTTTACAAAATCACCAGATACGTGTTTCTATTGTGTATAATCGACGAAGAAACAATTTTTCTCGCAGGATAAAAAGAATTTAGTCTTGAAAGAGTTAGGAAGGAATAGGATAAATATAATGTAGATTTAAGAAACATCGTATCGACAAGAAGTATCCTGTTCCCCTTGGAATTTTATGCGTTCAATAATTCATTATTTCGAATTAACGTATTATACAATGTGCTTCAAGAGCCATATCCACAGAGTATCCACAGAGTCTACCAATACAGAGTAAAACACACGATATTTATTTCCTGCTCTTCGATACTGAATGGATTACGCGTACATATCTCGATACGCGTGTATGGAAACGTGTTAAACGGTCTCGCCTAACTTACAGAAGAAAAAAAGCTATATGCCCTTAGGCGACTGAACACTCAACAGTGATCTCAGTATCCTAATAAGCTTAAGATTCAAGTCGGTAAAAACATACTAAGCTACATACTCAACGTCTTCCATCGCTACGAAAAATACGATCGTTCTGCTTAATTATCCAGAAACGAGAAGATACCTTTATCTAATCGACCTCATTATAGACTTAAAAACTCAGGAAAAAGGTCATTAAATACCATTCCAATGATGTATTCATAGATTAGTCGTCGATGTTTCCAAATTAGAACGATTATCACCTGGTTTTGTATGAGAATGCTACAGAATATCGATGGACAAATGCAACGATATTCTTTTTCCAAAAGTTGGTATAAATCCAATTTGGAGGAAAATAAATTAAAACTAGTTTCATTTAAAAAAAACTAATATTTTCTCTTTGCTATCGCTAGTGACCATTAGCCATGTTTGTTATTATTAATTAATACAAAGGCAAAAATATTTAGTGAAAATGATTAGTGAATATTAGTGAAATTCTTTCCAAAAATACAGATTATCCAAAAAGTAACAGATTTATATCGCTTTTAAAAACAGAAGAGTTACACTTTTCAAACATAATAATATAACGCAAATTATTATAAATAATGACAATTAAATAATATTGAATAATATAAATCAAGATTCAGAAAAAAGAATTTATAAACTCTTCTCAAAGATATCGATAAAATTTCCTATAAGAGTAGTAAACCGATATACACTCCTTAAAAAAAAAAAGAAAAAAGGAAAAAGAAGAAAGAATGCTCCAAATATCATTACACTTTTCAAACTGAATAAAATAGTGCGTGGAAGAAACAATGAACTAGGTGTGTTACGAGTACGCACATTCGAACAGCTTCGACAGGAAGCGTTTGACAACGCACTCCTGTATCCTCAATCGATACTTAAGTGCCTCAAGGATGTTTCTCGTAGATGAATACAACCATGATCTCCATCCTTGACACGTTTTTACGTCCATGAGCGGATCGCGGGGAAGTACGCGAACTTAAAAAGCGACATGCGAGAAGAACGGGCGCGTTTCTTGCTCTTCTCTCTACATACGCGACGCTAACAAAATACGGGGACGTTGAAATATTAGGCATAGCAAGACGCGAGCGTCGGGGGAAGATCTTAAAGCGAAACGGTGCATCATACGATATGCATTTCTGCTTAATACACTACCCACGTTTAAAACATTCCACAGTCATGTCGTTGACATCCTCTGCAGTTTCAGAATTTCCCATCCAGCCCTTTGGTTTACGTATACGCGAGGAAAACCGCGCAACTCCTGCCTTTTGTTACCAACTCCCAATTATCGTCGCGACTTTTGCCCCCTTGTTTCGACTTCTCGCTCATTTTTCGAAATATATCCCAACTTCGTGACGACGAATAACACTATCTGGTATTCTTCGTACCAATTTCTTCACCTACTCTAATTGGTTGTATTTACATTCGATGTAACGATCCATTTTTTAATCGGTAGAGTAAAATGAATATCGTTTTCTAACAACGAAATCAAAAATGCAAAATATTTTCAAATATCTGGTATCTTTACCAAGATACCAGATATTAATCGTCAATGTGTACAAATATCACGGACGCCATATTTCTTTCCCGCCCACATTAACCTCTTTAACTTAAAACTCTACCTAATTTACTAATATACAAAAAATAATCAACATTTAACATATTTTATGTCCGTAGTAACATACTACCTGTGTAGCATACATAGATTCTACCTGCGGTATGTAAAAACGCAAAGTTGAGAAAAATAGCAATCTCATATACATAATACGCGACGCCGATGACGTACGTTCAATATGTCATCGAAGATCCTCTCGTACGCGGAAACTGGTTTACGCGACGCAACGATTACCAAGCGAGATGCTAGGAATCCGAAACTCGCAGCTTCTTCGAGAGTCAACGTACCTCCCCTCTTTTTAACCGAGGAACGTTCAAACTCGCTCCTCCGCCACGGAGGCCACGCAATCAGACAGTTTTTTTGAGGTTCGCATGAAACAGGTATTCGGGGCGGTTACTGGAAGGTAGCGCGTATTGCCAACACGCCGACACAAATCGGAATAACCGTGGTCAATGCGTACAAGAATAACCGAGCCATAAGAGAATTAGCATCGAAACGTGGGTCCCGCGTTTTTATCCCGCTTCAATCTTTCGAGGCTTCTACGTGTTGATAGCGAAATAAGTTTTTACACGTTTGTATACAAAACAATCTTAGGCTATAGCTACAATGAATGCGTAATCGAATTAACTCCGTACATCAAAACAATCAAATATGTATAAACAGTAGGTATAAAAAGCATTCGTACTATTTTACTTGTTACAGCATTTATGTACGTATCATTTATTAGCACTTTCATATGATTACGAGAATTTCATACTATGAAAATGAAATGTAGAATCAGATAAAAAAAGACGCTGCGTTGGAAAATAAAAGTAGCCATAGTAGATTCTTATTAGTGTATGCGTTTCGATCTATAGATGTTTCATTCGTCAGAACACCAGTTTCTTCAAATACGCATCCACTGTATAACCTTACGCGGGAACGCTTTAAAGGTGATAGAGATTCTCAAGTGTCGGTGACACGAAATATTACAAAACCGTTACCGTTAACAAACTATTACAATTTTTCAAAGTTCTTAAGCATACGTCCTATCTTCCGATAATTATGTCTCACGAATATTTGTAAATCTATGTATCTTGTAAGCTATAACTCGTGCGTGAGGAACCTTAAAGAACTTTTTCAAACAAAGTTTTTATGGAAACAGGAAAGGATACTCACCGTTCGAACAAACGTCGATCCCACCAGCAATAATCCACGTGCTGAGAACACACTAGCTAACACAATGTATATACACACAGAAAAAAAAATCACTCGCGATAATCGAATATATGACTAGTAAGAGAGAAACGTCAGTATCACTAACGCGTTTGGATACGATACACGAAAAACGTTGTCCCGGTACACTACGAATAAAAGGAAAAAAAGCACGACGGAAAGAACGATAGAAAAACCGCGAACCGTAGAAAACGTTCGCTCATGACCGTCTCGCGTGGCCGGCTGTGACTCTACTCCGGTTCGCTTTGGCTTCGGCGCGACACTCCGAACCCCACCAAACCCGATTCTCCCCACCGATCATCACGACTTCTACTTCCAGTTTGTACTTCCGATCTTCTCGGCAAAGTTCGGCAGCTTTCGACACGATCGGCGGCCCGCAGGGTTAGACGCTATACGTGCTAAAAAAGGATTTAGCGGTCATAATTTTCTTTTTACTAAATTCGAATTTACGATAATCTTATTAATAAAATTATTGACACGAGAAAATCTGATAAATGTTTAATTTCGGTATACTTGTTGGCAAACCATCTGCAATTTTGAAATATAAAAATTATTAAAAATCGCAGTGAATTATTTTATGTGCTGTATTTTTATGTCACTCTTTAAATTTATTATCTTTGATTTATTAGGGATATTATGAAATAAAAAACAAGGTAAAGTGGAAAATTGAAATATTTTATTTATAAAATTACACCTATCGCACTGTTCTTTTGCTTTAATTGTTGCCATTTTCCGAATATACGTCATTTTTTAATTCATAAATCTGAAAAAAGAGAAAAAAATGTGTATATTCTTCTATTATTCAAAACGTTCGTTATTGATACATACTTGTATATATGCTTCAGTTAATGTTATCATTTGTGGCAAAATCTGAGTTACATGTAAATCCTGCAACTCGTACCACTGACCAGTTGCTCTATGTAAAATGTGAACTCTATATGTTCCTTGACCAGGCTCACCATCGTGAACTATATTTGCTACTAAATCATATGTTGTAAATGGATGTCTTTGTTTTACTTCAGGTGTTAAAATATCTCCAAAATCTACATTTCTGAAAGCAGTATATATTTTTAAATTCTTCCACGTTGTTATATAATAATATCATTAAAAGTTACTTACTTAACTGGGAAATTAACTATGGTGGGATTTTTTTCTACAAAGAATGTGTTCTTTGTAAACCTCTGTAAAAAATAAAATAAAAGATGAACATATTATATTAATATGCCGTTATATACTTACTTTTATATAAAGTATGAGATAAGGAGGAAGTTCTGTTATCTCAAATCTCTTCATAAAATTTTCTTTATATGTTTTGTATTCTTTTTCAGTTACAGCATTAAATTTATTTAATAATGTGTACAAATTGACCTATAATAAAAAAAAAAGATAAGTTTTCTGATACTGTGACGATCAAAGCTTATGATTCGATACTTGCTTGAGGAATAATATTTTCAGTAAATTGGTCTTTGAAAAGAGGCGGTGGTGGAAGATCGCATGTCAAATATAAAAATGGGCTTTCTGTTACAGTTTCACCATATTCTACCGTATGAAGTAATTCGCTTCTTTGACTTTCATCCAGTTCAAGCGGTGGTATTTTTCGTGTATATATCCGCATATGACCCAAAAACGTTTTATACACTATACTAGAATCACGCTTTTTTGTACCATTTAATGCTAAATGAAGGGCATTTAAAAACCACGAAAGAAAATCGATTGGATCACCTGAAAATTGTATTTTCATATATAAATGTTATTAATAAAGAAGTGATTTACTTGTTATAATATAATTTTATATTTACCCTGTTCAGTAAATTGAAATCTCTTTTTACTCCATAAAACAACAGCTTGCAACATTTCGTGTGGACTAACATGAGCTTTGAAATTACGTGTATTCCATAATTTTCTCATTAATTCACCAAATCGTTGAACTAAAAGATAAGAAGAATCTCCAGGTGGCCTTTTGACATGAGAATAATTAGATTCTCTTAAGAAGAAGTCTCTTAAAGGTGTAACATGAGAAAGTGCCTAAAATATTGAACTCTTATAATTATATCATAAGATAGAATTAAAGAAATTTAAATATTTCAAACTGACTCACTTGTAAAATAACGTTACAATAATCATTTGCTTTAATATTATTCATTCCCACAATACCAGGAGAATATAGCGATCCATCTATGGCTCTTGATAATTTATCACTTTTATCTAATTGTGCAATTTGTGCTTTATCAAATGTTGGATTTAAAACATATTTTATGTCATCCAATGATGAATCTGAGTAATGGTTATTTATTAAGAAATATCATTATCTTTTGATATAAACAAAATAGTCAAATAATATTTTCTTACCAATTATTTCATAATTGTCAGGTAAACAATAAAATTTTAATGTATGCAGATTTAAGAAAACATGATGACTTTCAGCTACACTATGTGTATATGCATGAGTGTTTGTACCTCTACCTTGAAAGTACTTTCCACATACAAGACAAGCATATACATTAATTTTTGACAATGATACTGAACATAGTTTTTCAAAATCAAAGTCTAAAAATTGGCGATTTATTGTATCTAAATAAGGGCACAATCGTGGAGCTTCTGAATTTGTTTTTATAATTTTAGCTTTTTCTGTAATTAGAAAAAATACTATATTAGAAATTAAAATGTATTTTAATTATTTTTAGGTTAGAAACTGTATTTCAAGAGAAACTACATATTTTGAAAGGATTAAATTTATTTAACGTAAGGTGAAGTCCATAAATGCCAAAATAATGTATATCTTTACTTAGAATAGGTTCAATCATGCTGATTAAAATAAAGGAATCATCACCTAACCTTAAAATTCAAGCATGTAAACAATAAACTTGAGACACTTTATAGTACGTATCTAAAGTAAATAATAATTAATTCACGCAGGAAATAATCAAAAATACTCACTGGTAATTTCTTCGTCTAAATTATTTCGTTCTATCACTAATTTTCTTTTTTGTTGATTCCCTGATTTACTTGTCGCCATTTTTGTTAGCAGTTCAGGTAAATCATTTTTATACAGCGATACATTCGTAAATGAGTAATGAATAAATACTCGTATATAAAAATCATTAATAAAAACTAACGTTTGTAAATATCATAGAAACTGATATATATTTAACCTAAAACATAATTAAAAAATAAAATGGCGTTGATAATTTTACCTTGTTTTATTATATTTAAATAGAGTTAATAAAAACATAGAATTATATCATACTCACAACTATGTTAATAGATTTTCTTTATTTCCCTTTACAAAATATTTCAATATTTAATATAATATTTAAAGAAACATTTAATATACTCCCCCTCGTTTAAAAGATTATTAGTATAGCTTGGTTTTAATAAATTAATAAAAGTATATATTTAAAATCAAATTGTAAATATATACTTTTTTAAATGAAGAAACTGATTTCAATAATGAAGCAGTATTAAAAAGGTTATGTATAATTTAATGAATTATCAACTATATAACAATTTTTTAAAATGCGATATGTATAAAGATCCTTGCTTTTAGCATTATTGCAAATTCCTATAAATTAGTTAGATTGATTGAAATAAATATAATTCAAAAATGCAACTGTAAATGCACTCGATATTCGATAGCTCGTTAGTCGATTGAAAAAATCTTCAGCCTTTGACTGTTTAGCGCGCCACCTACGAAACAAATTCTTTTTAGATGAAAAGAGAGCAACGCAAGTTAATTCCCCCGCTACGGATGCCACGACTGATTGTCTCCGATGGTGTGAACGCAGACTCGCTTGACAAATACCCCCGGATAATGCATATCTATAAAGTAGAGAAATTTTCAACTGAAGATCAGCAGGAGGCGAATTAGGAAATGTCGTAATGCACGGCATAAGTTTTTTAAATCACGTAAAAGACCTTGGCCGTTGGGTTTCTTAAAGTCCTCCAAGTACTTCGTTTAATCTAGCAAAAAAACGATCCTCTTCATTCTGTTGATATGGCCGTCGTCGAGGAATTTGATTATTTATGTCGTTTATGTGCAACCAAAACGGGTATCCTGATGGGATTACCGATCTTCGAAGCCGGCGATCAGATGCGCAATATTGACAAGAAAATAGCCGCATGTTTGCCAGTGCAGGTAAAATCATGGACAAACAGTAGCAATTTCACTGCAATCTTCAGTGCTCTGTCTTCACCCCCTCTTTCTAATTTAACTATAAATAGAGGAAGAAAATTGGTGCAAGGTTTCACAAACTCCTCATGACAAAGGAAAAGCTACATATTAACTTTAATTAAGTGTACAGTTGCTCTAAGAAACTGAAGATTGTGATGGCACTTAGTATGCTCTTTAAAAAAAATATATATTAGTGCTGTCAGTTAATTGATTATTTTTAGGTGTCTATGACTGATCAATTACCAAAAGTGGTATGCGAAGAGTGTGCTTATAAATTGGATCAGCTGTTTGATTTTCGTGAAAAATGTTTACATACTGAGGCAGTATTCATGGAAATGTTAAAAGAAATTGCCAAGCAGGAGATTGTTCGTATATCTAAAAGGGATTTGGAAGAAGTAGAAGAAATGAAGAGGATTCAGAGGAATATTGACAGAATACAAAATAATATGGAAAATGTACAAAATCATGTAACTCCCCAAGAAACAGCAGAGCCTACTATACATACCATGCAAGTCATAGATGAAATAGATTTGGCAGCGGGTGAACAAGTTGTTACACAAGAAGAAATGGGACAACAAGATACAGATATTGAGGTTACTGGTATCGACTGTTTAGATGGGGACACAGCTAGAATGGTGGATGAACATATACGAGAAGTAAATGAACAAATAAACCTAATATGCTTGCTGAGATAAATTGTACTATATCTATTACAATAATATTTTCATTTAAAATTATTTCTGAATGCAATAATGCTTTAAATGTAACTTAAATTGTACATTCTTGTATTACAGGTTTCTAATCATCAAATAGCAATGCATTTGGAGGGTGATATGACTGTAGTTGGAAATTTAACAGTGAGTGGTCATTTGAGTCAATTAGGAATAAATTATGTTACTTCAATAAATCCTGAAGATCAAAATCGAGAATCAATTGTACATTATTGTGATAATGTAAAGTATGAATCAGTACCAATAAAACAAGAATATCATAGGTTGCGAGATAGATTAACCACAGAAGATCCTGCAAATGTACTTGAAAATAATGTAAGTTATTTAAATAAAAGTGAAATATAAATAATATACAAATTTGTTTAATAAATAATTTTAATCTATAGGTACCACATGAGAATTTTGCTCCTGCTCAACCAGAGACTGGTAGTGATATAGAAAAAACACGTGTAGGTGAAAGTGAAACTCCTAGGCATACAACTCCTCAAACAAATACTATGGCATCAACGAGTCAAATAACAACTGGAAGTCCAGAAATTTTAGTAGAATATACAAAAAGAGCCAAACATGCATTATTAGAAACAGCATTAAATAATCCTACAGTTGATGAAACAGGTTCACATTGGTATGTGTGTCCATTTTGTAACGAAGCAACATTAGGTTCGAATAATATGATAGCGCATTTTGAACAATATTTTTGCTGTTGTCCCTGTGGTTTATATTTTACAAGCGCAGATGCCTTAAATGTACATAAAGAAAGATGTGATGTATATAAAAGTAAAGCGATCGACAAAGAAAAAGAAATTACAGAACCTGAATTAGCGCCTTCTCAAGAAGAAGTAAATATAGAAGAAAAAAAACAAACAACAGTAAGGCAGAAATGGACTCCAAAAGTTTGCTCTCAATGTGGTAAACAATACAGGACGAATTATAAATTACAAGAACATATGCGGAAACATACTGGTGAAAAGCCTTTTCAGTGTGTGACTTGTGAAAAAGCATTTCGTAGTAAAATTGGGCTTGCACAACACGCAGCTACGCATACAGGGCAATATGATTACAATTGCTCCACATGTGGTAAAGGTTTTCAATCTAAAAGTTATCTTGTCCTTCACCAAAGAGTACATTCAGATCTAAAGCCTTTTCCATGCAACACTTGTGGACAACATTTTAAAACGAAACAATCATTATTAGATCATCAAAACAGACATCTTGGGGTCAAACCATATGTATGTGAAATTTGTGGCAAAGGTTTTATAACCAAAGGACTCTGTAAAAGTCACCAAAAAATACACTCGGGTATGGATAATCGTCAGTATCCATGTGTGGTATGCAATAAAATGTTTGTTAGTAAAAGTTACCTGAACACTCATTTACGCATTCACACAGGTGAAAAGCCGTATTTGTGTGAAGTTTGTGGTAAAGGATTTTTAACAAGAGTCGATCTTAAAATTCATTCAACAATGCACACGGGAGAAAAAAGCTTTAAATGCGATATGTGTGGAAAAGTATTTGCCAGAAGGGCAGCGTTAAGGTGTCATAGGAGATTGCACACCGGAGAACGGCCTTACAGATGCGATGTATGTGGTAAAACATTCACACAGTTCACTCCTATGGCCATTCATAAAAGATTACATACCGGAGAGCGACCGTATGAATGTGATGCGTGTGGCAAAACATTTGTATCAAGATCAACCATGATGTGTCATAAAAAAAAACACCATGGTACAGCACCCGTGCAAAAAGATGAACCAGTTCCTCGTCAAAATGAAGCAAAAAATATTTTACCAGCAGAGATTGTACTCCGAGATTCCCAAGAAGGAATTCAAATTACCGCAGATTGACAAAAAATCAGGAAACGTTGAAGTAAACAGATACAAACAACGTATGATAAAAAATGAAATATCGAGTCTGCATTTTGTAAGAAGCGGCATTAGTCACCACAATGTATTCCTTTGCTATAGCATATATATATAAATTGTATACAAAGAATATATTTTCGAGAACTCTTTGCAAGGAATGACAATTTTTCTAAAATCACGTATACCTATAGGAAGTAAAGAAAAAATTAAATAACGATTTACATTATCGTTAAAATATCGATATTGGTATTTTACCGAAGTAGGTTGCTACTTTTAAATTATCTACTTTTTTATTTGCAGTTTGTTTTGCTCTGGAATCTTTCAAAGATTGATAATTATTATTAATCAAGCCATAAAATACTGTCAAGTTTAAGTCATGTAAAAGATAAATATTGTTTGCAAGCTTCTACAGTTAATGTATGTGCATTATAGGACTTGATTTTTAGCTTGTGATAATACATTTTTTCAACGACATATGTTAAAAAGATAATATAGTATAGTATGTAGTTTCTCGAATTCCGATAAAATAATACCAAGATTAGATATCTACATTTATTTTAACAAAGCTCAAATTATTAACATATGAAATAAAATTGAAGTGAATTAATTTATAATTTATTTTTTAGCATATTTCTAAGAAGTGCAACGCATTGCCAATAAAATAACACAAATGTTATTTATTTAGAGATATACTAAATTGAAAAATGGCTCGTTTGAATTGTTACATAAGAATTTACTTTATATTGTGTGTGCATTATAAATTGTTATAAATGTCACGAAAAAAAGAAAATAAAATGACACAACATCTACTAGTTATATAACATAAAACATGATTATCATAAAGAAAGTCAAATATTTTCTTATTGATACTAGTAAAACAATTAAAGGCTGATAGCTATTTTTACTACAAGGAAATGCTATAGAATGGTGGTTATGTCATATTAACAATGTAATTTCTTAAATTTAACAAAAGTGTAAAGTTGTATATAATCACCTTTAACACATGCATATTTCTGTGGCATCTCCGCAATTCTCTTTTAAATAAAAAAAGCTTTCAGCACTACACATAGTAGAAATTGTGATATGTAATAATAAAATGATTACATTTGTAAAATTGTGATGATTGTAATATTATTAACAAATCCTATCAGAAAAAATATAAAAAATTCTACAACTAGATTTAGAATTTATTTTTAAATTTTATACACCTATACATGTGATTAGTATTCTTTACTTATTACTGTTTCAGTTATAACATATTTAAAGTAACATGTTATCTGCTTTTTACCCTCTAAATATCTAATTAATCTAGTTAATAATAAGGTTAAACCAAATAATAAAAAAAAAAAAATGAATTTTATTAAAAATTCTTTTTATTTCGAAACGGTATTAAATAATAATGTTAATGACAAGAGCTGCTAAATTGATATCGGGCTTAAAATTTAGCAGCAATAACATAATACGTGCATTACGCGCGTATGTCAATCTTTTTTTTTAAATGGACATAAACTTACTTTTGTCTTTAACTACATTATTACACTGACCTGTTATGCAGCTATTACATACGTACACTCGTGTGTATGCATAATATACATATATATGCATGTGTATGTGTCTAGCGTGTTAACAATTTCCATTACAATCGCTGTTCCTATTTCCTACATCGTCCTACAATTGACAACAAATATTTAATCTATAATTTGACATTAACTACCTATGCAAGGCATCGATGACAATATATTTGTTTCGTTATTTTTTTTCCTTTCTATACTATAACTATATAGGGGGCCCCTAAAATTATGGGAAGTGTAACGATTATCAAATTCCAGGATTACATTAACATTTTATGCAACTTATTTAAGCATATTCTTTACGATCCCCCATGAAGCTTTTTTGATACAAAATACATATAAAATTGTAAATAGCCGCGGTAAAAAGAAAAACTCATAGAAAAATGTAACATTGTAAGATACAAAATACGTCCGTCGTTGTTTGACATGTGTGCAATTTCTTGTTTATACAAATATTTATAATTTCTTTCCTTACTTTTTCTTTCTTTTGTATTAATTTAATCGCTTCTCTTTTCTGCTACGTCCACGCATTATTATGTAAATGTCCTTATTAAGCGTGCAGGTAGGGGCCCTCGCTAAATCAGTGGTCGATAATATCAACAAGTTCTCTAATATTGGATTATACGTGTATCTTACAAAGCACCACGATCTAAAGCTATACAATACATATAGGGTGTCGTTTACTGAATACGAAACTACAAATAGGGAATCGGACGTACAATTCTTGCATTTTATGTTTCTCGATCGTTTGCTTATCCATATAAGTAGAACTTTTTACTATAAAGATAAATATCGATAATTAACAATAAATAGCATACAATCTTCGAAAGAAAATTTACGCAATAGTGATAAATATAGTCATATATAAGTGCACTAACACCCTATATATTTTGTCTAGTTGTCACTTATACAATAACAAACATATATTTTTAGTCATAATCTGATTTAAACAACGTAAAATTAGAAATCTTTTTGCAGAATCAATATAACATCGAATCCAATAGACTTAATATATCAGTAATGTGTCATTGTTGCAATTGTTTATTTCTTTTTGCAAATGTAGAGTTAGTACAAGAATACAGACACAAAATTGTTTTATAATTTTGTTTTTACAATTATATTGATCCCAAAACTGATTTTTAACTTTTACGCTTATATGTAAACTTAGTATAGTCACAGCGACGTATTTATAAATTTATAGACATAAGAAACGACTATTTTTAGGAACGCAAGAGGATTATTCGAAGGAAACGTTATTATAATTATGAATAAATTTAATTGAATAAATTTTTATAATACAATTGGAAAGAAAATCAATCTGAAGAGAAACAATATACGCAGTCCGTTAAAATACAAAATTTTGCCTGATCAAGTTATAAATACACGATCAAACTTCCTTGTTTTTTCGATTTTTAATATAAACATAAAATTTTAATTAACTTGTCTTTTACGTCCCTCGTAAATTATCAATTTCTTTCATATTAAATTTTTTGGCAGTATTCGCATTGAACATATATAAAAGCTATAAAAATTGTGTCGAACAAATATTACAAAAACAGCGATTATAACAATAAAATACGAGGTGCGACAATTATACATATATAAATAGCAGTTCAAAGAACTATGGCGTTAAATAAAAAAATCCGGAAATTTGATGTTGTACTCACGAATAACAGGCTCGAAAAAAAAGAAAATACGTTGCTACATAAACATTATTTTATTTACAGATTTTGCTTGTCAATTAAAAACAATTTCTCATATTTCATCAAGGTCAACGAAACGATAACAGTACATAATCCAACAAATAACAAAAATCCTAATGCACGAACTTAATACAAATTAGAAACTATGCATTTATATAAAATATAAAGAGAATTTTACATATTAAGCAATAAAAAAAGGTCATAATTACCGGAAAATAATTTCTTTCTTTACTTGTCACATATTCACAAAAATATTAGGCTATGAAACTTTCTACTGTGCTTGCAAAGAGATGAAAATTAGGAAACTAGTGAAATAAATGATACTTCGCCATTAAGTAGCGATAATAGAATCAAAAAATTATGTGGACCAAAATATTTTATACACTCACAGATTTGAGCACCTATATTAATTTAAGAATTACCTCTTTTTGCATAATTGTACCATTTTGTAATTACCGTTGCGTTTAAAAAAAAATTTTTTTTTCAATCATTTTACTGTTTCAACATTTTTTTAAATGAATAGCAACGCAAAATTGCCACAGATATTAAATTACTCACAATTGTAACAGCGATGTAGTCCATCAGTCTTTCTCTCATTTCAACATCTGTCATGGTTCATTTCTTTATATTCAATATAATATGTACGCATTCTTGTGTCTGTGGTGGTTTGAAACATTCATGAGAGTACAGATAACAGCTGATGCTATTTATTTCGAAAGGTGTATCTTTTTTTACGTCGTATGTGAAACAAATTAACGTTATATGTAGAATAAGAGGAATGAAACATGTTGGTCCTCTTTTGATGTTAAGCGTTGTATAAGTATTTCTATTCACTTTTACATTTTTGTATTCTCATGAATGTATAGTTTGTAACTTACATACAAGGATCAAATTACCGCACTTCATTGCCAACACTAAGGAATATATATCACACATTTTATACATTTTGACGTGAAGAATATCTACAGTTATTTAAGTGTTCTCTTGTTTTCTTAATTTATATCATTGTTTAGCAATTGGACGATCGTAATTATAAATATTTTACTTCAAAATGTGCATTTTGATAAATTTACACGAATTTAAATTTATTAGAATATCAAATGTACGAACTATAATTCCGAAAATGGTGGAAACACCTCCCACAGACACTAATGATAGAACAATTTTATTTTCTATCTTTTAATCAGTACTTTCGCTTGTTTAATAATTTTTTTTTAAATTTCATGCTAATCAATGATTTGTGTAAAGGTGAACTTAATCGCATGACATTAGAGTAAATTCTTCTAACAATGTGCCGTATGTAATCAAGCAATATCAGTGTACAGCGTTATATTTACTGCCTTTTATATTTCGTGGAAATTTTTATTTTCTTATAAATTATAATCATTACGCATCATTTTTTAACAGAATTAGTCAAATAAAGATAAAAATATTGCAAAATAAATTTATAACATTTGCATAAGAGACAAAAGACACTTTTATGTTTATTATTTCTACTAAATCTCTTCTTCCTAAGTGAAACACTTTTGCACAGCAAAATATGTTTTGTGTATTGTAATTCTATAAACAGTATCAAATAGATTTAATCACTCGTCTGATTCAATATAATAGCGATGAACATGATCGAATTTAAAATATAAATGAAGTCATTTACGCATATACCTACTATTATTGCTCCAAAACTACAGCACTGATAAATGGGTCCAAAATGTTGATCATTGTATACAATTTTTCTTCATCACAGGGTATGGTAAATTTAAGTATACCACCCTAGAATAAGTTATTTTTTATGCTCCAAATTAATAGAACATTAAATTTTTTACACGAAATAGATTTCTTAAAGGATATAAATATTGTTTCATATCTTTTTACTAGTACGTTTATAATTTGTACAATTTTTATAAAAATAATAATGATTTACTTACGATGCTACTTAACGGCGAGAGTCTGTTTAAGATGGCGCATGAGGTGACTGCCGACGTCGTGAACCTCAGGCCATTGTTTGAGCACAAATACTATGCCCAATACAACAAACGTAGTTGTTAATATGCGCACCCTGCACATGAAACAATGAGGCTTAGTACAACTGCAACAGAGATGCGAAAACAAAATAAAACAATGAGTGTGCAAAAGTAAAATCAGATGGCGATGTACGTGATGAAGTATGAATTGAAATGTATGTGAATAAAAACGGAAACAAGGATGATGGGATAGGTATATATACTGATAAAAGATATGATAGTTATCTGTTTACTATGAATGAAAAAAAGAAAAAAAGATGATATATATTGAAGTAAACAAGATTTACTTCAAAAAGCTTATATGATTAAGCTGGAAGTACATTCCAATATTTTATTTTGGTTTTAATAGATTATTTTCCTGTAAAAATAAAAATCAAATATAACTTTACAATGTGAAATAACTGTACCTGGTCCTAAGGAAAGGCATCATTATACCAGCACCTGTTGCAACAAGAAGTAGAATAACTTGCAACACGGTTAATACTACGTTTATGAGCTTTACAACCAACGCCCTTGCATTGCTATTATCCAGACCCTCTAAAGTGACATATTGTTGATGTTGTTGTTGTTGATGTTCCATTTTACAAATTTTAGTTTGGCAACTCTCCAACATTTCGTGTATGTCCCTTAATCGATCTTCACTTTGATATTGCACTTTTTCTTCCATATCTGTTATAGTCTGTTTCAAGTTTTCTACTTCATTTTGGTGCAGTTCAGTTAAATCATTAATTTGTTCTTCCAGACGTTCGCATCTGAAACGTTCCTCTTGCAAAGCATGGGAAAGAAATGTCACTTCTTGTTGCAAACTCTAAAATTGTTTAAGGAAGAAATTAATTTTAAAATTATGACGTATGCAAACATGTTATTGTTCTTTATTTGTTCTGTCTTATTACTTATCTTTTAAATCATCAGAAACAAACCTTCAAACCTTCTAATTTATCTTTCATTCTTTCCAAATTTTCTCTATGTTCTTGTAGTTCTGAGAAAATAGATTTGAGACTAAGCGCAGCATTATTACTACTGTGACATGTGTGTGTTTGCCCCCTACTACCAGGTCCGCTTTCACTTGTAACACTAGAGCATTCGGATCCTTCTTCAGATGGAAATTTCATTGCCGCGGCACTATGAGTTGATCCCAAACTACATCCACCAGGCAGTGTCGCTGATCCATGATGAGCCTTTTCATCTTCAACACTAGCGTTATCTCCATTACCTGCACGCGGTGTATCGTTTACATAAAAAGTTGAGCCATCTGCAGGGACACAGACGTCGCAAGTTAGAATGTTATCCAATACCAAACTATTCTGCCTTTGTTAGTAACTAATCAATTTATCGTATTGCAACACTCCTATCTTTCAAATGCAGTTAATAATAATTCAAAAACATTTTTGTTGTATATAAATGCATCAATAATGTGTCACAAAATGTTTTGTAAACTTAATGTAAAAATTGTTTTTCCTTTATAATTTTTATTCTTTGACCTCATGTCCACATATGTGTTTAATATATTTTGCTGATGTATTGGATAACTAATATGTAAAATAGCAAACATCTGAATATGTGAAAGCCACTAAAGACAAGGCAAAATTATTAAGTAACACAAAGTAGTAATAAAAATATAAAGCTTACAATATGTAAACACAACATTCTCACATCAAATTTGTTTATCTGGTAGGTATTCATTGAATGTGTAAATATATAAGATTTATGTACCTTATCATATACAACAAAAAAGGATATAGTGTTAAAAATTATTAAGATTTTACAAAGTAAGACACGTATGACATATTTACTAAGTAAGAGGATGCTTATGGAATATAAAAACAACATTTATAGTAAGAAAATTAGTCCAAATGTTACTTACTACTTTCAACTGCCATGACAGCGCAAAATATTAAACATTATTTATTGTTTAATGTTGAAATGAGTGGGAAGATATTGTACTATTACTACAATACATTATAAATTACTATATATATATACTATCATCTTATTCCAGATAAATAAAAATTTATATTTCTGGAATAATGAACATATAACCAACTAAAGCAATAATATAACAATTTTGATAGTGTATTTACATATATACGTATATGTATTTTAAATAAAAGAAACGTGCATACTATTGCTTGTAGTATCACAATTTATTAGCATAGGTCAATATGTGCTTAGTGATAGTGCTTTTAAAACACAAAGATTTAATTAACTCTTTAGTAAATATTATTAAAAAATTAAATAATAAATAAGATCTGGACAAGATTGTGTTAATTAATTAAAAAAATAATTTGTAATAAAAATTACTCACGAGATAAAGTATTTATATTATCTGCACTGCCAAATTTGTTTTTTATTAAATGTGCAAATTCTCTTGGTTTGGACATTACACTTCTGAAACATAAGAAAGATAGAGATCAAGAAGCTTTAATATTCCAATTTTATAAAAATTGACTTTGGAAAATTATTATATTTATATAAAAATATCTTATACATTAACACATGTATGTTTGTGTTTTATATTTATGAACATACTAAAATTTGAATGTGCTTGGCTGCTTAAATATATAAATTTATACATATATATAAATGTTGTACTTCATTTATTGGATATTTATTTTATAAAATGATAACATATTCAAAACTTAATTATAACAATAAATGTTATAATGAAATGATTAAAAAACCATTGCAGTCTATTTTCACACCAACACTCACCCTGAAAAACCACTGATTCCAACCCTAATATTGCCACCCACGTTTCTGGAAGTGAATCTTAAATTAGATGAAAGTGTCATACCCTATATTTAGGATAACAAAACAGAAATTGGATAAAAAGAAGAAAAGAACATAAAGAAATTATATTAAAGGAACACTTTTTCACGTTTGTCACTACAGTGTAAAATTTTTATTTTAGCATATTAAATATAATACACAATATTTTACTTTTTCAAATAAGCACATAAGCACATACAGTAACAACAAGAATAACGTACATCATATTTTTATAAAATGTACATTATAATATGTACAATCAAAATATACTTTATAAACTATTAATATAATATATACATTTTGTTAAATATCTAAAATAAAAATAAATAAAAATCTATATCAATTAATTCAGATTTAGATCTATCAATGATTATTTAAATATATCAGCCATACTAATAAAAAATCCATATATATATATATATATATATATATATATCTACTTCTGATTTGATTTCTTATTGCTGTAACAATACAATTAAAATACAGTACAGGCAGTTGATAAAAGATAAAATATACTTACTTCAGTCCTTGTCCCATATCCCGAAGCACTTCTCTGGGTTGTCTGTGACTTGTAGGTGCACCATTTAATTCATAATGTTTTAACTTTTTTGTGTAACTGTCCAATTTTTTTTGGAGCTGAGAAATACTGTGCGCTGATTTTTGATTTTTCTTCTCAAATACTGCTTTGATTCGAGTAAGCTGCTGCTTGTCTGCATTGGCAGCTAATTTTAAATATTCATTTACATTTTCTGGAATAAAAAAGACATTAGATAAATTTTACATTTATAATACATACTCTGACATAAATTGTGATTATATAAAAGCCTTCATATAATTCATACAATTGTTTTAACACTTCAGCACTATACTAATTAACTGACAATTGCTGAAAATTACCATCACGTGTGGTTTGTTCTATTCTTATAAGTTCTCGTGTTTTAGCAATTTTACTTTGGATATGCTCAATAGCTTGACAAACACGAGCAGAGTTAGAGTCGACATCATCAGTTATTAATTCAGAGGAGCCATTTGATAGGAACGATTGTGTTGCATGATATTGTTCCTGTAAACAAACATAGTGTTATATTAAAATACACGAACCTAAGAGAGAAACAAATTATGACTAACAAAACACATTTCCTTGAGCACATTGTTCGTTAACTTGTACTTTAGTTGCACTCTGAATCTATGGAGATTGTCTAACTTTGATGCCACTTACAACATTATGCAAGTAGGTACTTAATTTCTTAACCTATAACCCTGATTATACATTAGTGATTGATGACCTTGTAGTATAGTACAGTGTAATTACATGCCATAACTTCACATTACATAAGTAACTTTATATAAGCATATACAATCATATTTTCTACTGTCATAAACATTTAAAAACACAATGGTATCAATTTTGTTGATCTAAGAACTTTAACAATAATTTTAAATATGATAAAATATCACTATTAGAGTTATAAATTATCAGAACTTAAATGAATATGAATGTGTTATTTAAGAATGAAAATATTAATAAAACATAAAAATATGTACATTAAAAAGTATTAAACATTGTGAAAATGAAATTATTTTATAATATTAAAGCACATACTCCTTCATCATCGGCTGGTAGGTGAATATTTGGCACAAACTCGTCTTGTTCGGCAGTAATTAAATTGGTATTTGGTTCATCCATAGCATCTATTCGAATCACAGTTCCTGGTGATTTTTGCCTACTACCTTTCATGCTGAAGCTGCCTCCACCACCACTACTTCCACTGCCTGTACTACCCTCCCCTGTTTGGGAACTGCGAAGTCAAATTAATTTTGTACTGTGCTCCTTTTATTTATTTTTCATTTATTTTTTTTTTAGGAACTTATTTTTCTTATTTGTAAGTACAAAATATTGTATCATTAATTATATCATATTGAAGCATAAGCTTAATGTTTCAGTTTCATGTAAAATACTACAAAAAAATAAGAATTTTTAATCTTAATTTATGTAAGAATACATATTAATATTTACAAAAAATTAGATCTTACAGTGAAGCATTACGTGCTTTTGAAATATGTTCCAAAGTAGCTGACAATTGTTGGGGTGAAGTCAATGTATTTCCTCTGTTAGGTGATGTACTGCGTGAACTATTCTTACTTGACGTAGTTATCATCAAATTAGCCATTCCTTTTGCTGAAAAAATTATTACCTAGCTGTGTTAGTAAGATTGTAAATCTTTTTAATTTATGAGCTTAAATAATTTATTTTATATGTAATCTATATATATATATATATATATATATATATATATATATATATTTATAAGTATATCTCTATCAATAAATATATCTCTTCTTTATCAATATCGATACTATAAATGCCAATATTGATTCAGTATTATTACTAGTAAACAGTAAATAAAGATGCAATGAATGAAAAAAATTAAAATGTATTATTCCCTAAAAGACTGGGTGCATCATTCATTCTGAAATCATTATTATTGTTCAAATAAATACAGTATGCTCTCATTATCAAGAAAAGCTATGTTTATCAAACGTTATCAACATGTTATTAATCATAAGATTTCTCTTATGATATGATTTAGTAAAATAAAATGTATACAAAGAAAATATGACAAAGTAAATTAATAAATCAATATAATATAAAATTACACGAAGTTCATGATGTTTACACAATGTTTATTAAAATAGAAAATTGATAAAAAAATTCACAATGTTAGAAGAAAATGAAAGAATACAGTACAGAATAGTTCTATTTTACTTGACCCCTATATACCTATTTTGAGCTACAATTTTCTCTAAGAGTGATATTATCTAATCTAAATCCTGTATGTATAGTTGATTATATGTGTTATCCAAAAATAGTACATATATAGGAAGGCTAGTTGAAACACTGATGCAGTTCATATTTGCTATAACATATTCGTTACAATTTATTCATGTCATTACAGAGGTCATCCATATCTAATTAACATTTGTAACAAATTTGCTGGCCTACTTTTGTGACAGTAAACACATACTAAATAAAACTACACGACTATTGAATATTAAAAAAAAACGTTATTGTTAAATATTGATATTGTACTTTAACAATGTTACCAAAAATATTTATTTTGAAGAAAATAACAAATTGTCTAGCATCAAAATTCGTCTTGACATTAAGAAAACATCTGAAAAAGAATTACATGCAGTTGCTTCTTTCACATTCTATCACCTTTAATCCTATCCTTTAACTGATGAATCATTCCGATTATCATAATTAGAACATCGGCATTGCTTTCGAAGTATGACGAACATATTACGCGGAAAAACACGTGCAATGTAAAACAATAAAAAAAGCGGCACTTTATCCATTTCATAAATATCAATCATATTCGATCTAGCAGAAATATTCATTTTATTCGTCAAAAAAAGTTCTTCACGCTACTTTGTAATAATTAAAGCGTAAAACAACACGATATAAATAAGTGTACGTAACTAAACATTAAACGTAGAATCTTACATTAAATCGTGTTATAAACAAATTGAACGTTGCAGCCATTACAGGATTTTTTATTTTATTTTAATTCTACATATTTCATGTAGTGATAAATACTACTATCAAAATTTAAATGCATACATCGGATACTTTAATTTTCAGAGAAATCGCAAGATAGCAGAAAATTAATGCGATACGAATAAAAAAATGTCGACTAAAATCTCCTGAACCGAATAACACAAATTCCGATACACAACGGTTCTTATATAAACTGAGAATTTCTGACGAAAATAACAATGTCACCTCGCGTAATTGTCAAATACGTGAAACACAGGGAGCCTCGTTAAATTTTTCTATTTAACAAATACAGCTTCGTTGAAAAAATACAACATTTATTTATAACGAAAAGAAAATGTGAAAACAGGTAAAGATTTGAAATATGCATGTATGTGCGTCAGAGAAGAATCGACGAATATTTAGCGACCTATGATATTACGTTACTATCGCGACTCGTTTCCACACATACGATATCGTCCATGATTATATAGGTTGAAAAGAGATATGGGAAGTAATTGTCCCACCCCTTTCAAGCTGATATCGAGAAACGGGGTACGACTGTCGAACAAAAACAAACGACCTGTCAAGGCTCTTCCGCGGTTCTTTGACATTCGATTTACCGAAATATATTTCGTCCCTCACCTTCTTTACCGCCTGACGTACGTAGCTCTTGGTTGAAGCATGGTTTTTATTTCAATGAATGTCACACTGCGAATACACAAAGTAGGGCTCCTTTCCGCGTATTGCGTTTTTCTCAATCGTCTCTCTGGTCAATCAAATGATAGGCTCTGTTATCGCTTTTCACGGGCGTGTCATCGTGCACCATTCGACATCGTAGCACTAGCCACTGTAATATTAACAAACGTGATACATTCTTTCGTCTTTAGGCACTTAATCGACAGTAAACTCATTCAGAAGCATGACGGAACACGCACACGGTGCGACACATTCGGCGAAACCGCTTCGTTACTTCACAACTCGACAGTGGAATACGCCAAACGGAACACAGAGCAACGAACGTAGAGGAGGGGGTAAACAAAACCGATATATTACCACTTGCACCGACTGATCTTTCGATTCCTAGGGATATTTTCTATGGAGCTGCGATTGGTCGGTACTGCACTACCGTATCTAGTAGTATACGTGTCACTTCACATTTATATAAGTTTAACGGATTTTATTTACATATGTTTTTAATTATAGCGTAATTAAATAAATTTCACTAGTTACTTTAGTTCATTTAAATATCATATGATGAACTTGTCTATTGCATATCAGATTCTTGTTTTCGTTTCGATTCTTCTGTTGTATTAGACATGTATGCTTAATATATTTACATTTACCGAAGACAAATAAAAGTAATTTATGTAATAAACGAAATTATGTACCAATAGTTAAAAATAAGAATATGTCGTATATAAGTTTTGTTTGATGTGTTATATCCAGCAGCAATAGATAATTGGATGCAACTTTGTCAGCTAGAGAAAGCTTTCTTGGCAGTATATGTATACACATACAATGCCAAAAGGAAGCTCCAAAATTTGTTATTACGTATCAAGTACGATACTGTTCTTGCAAATTACCGTGCACTCGGATACCTTCGGCTAGATTCGGATTGAATGAGTGCTATGCAAAGAGAAAACGCATTTGACAAGAATCATAGTTTATTTTGGATTTCAAACGCTTATTGTTGAAAGATGTGTGTGTGTATTCGAACAATTGGAATTAGCACTTTATTTTCATCTATATTTAACTATATTTCATTTTACTATTAAAAAATTCTGATTAAATTTGCTCACTGTGAGTTACTTAATTGTTTAAGCTTACGAACAAGCGAATTCCCAAAGGAATCTCTATATTGCGGGCTAACGAAATTCAATAAGCTGTAGGGCGTTTCGTAGTGCTCGCTTTCTCTCTTCGACGTATCGTCGTGCTCGTTACCAACGATGGTAAAACCAGCACTTGATAGTTCTATGCAAAACTTTAAGCCCTCTAATGTAATCAAATTTAAGTAGAGGAAATGATTGCTATTTTGTAATTTTTCTGATATTTTGATGTCCGTTACATGCTGTTTTACGTCGTTGATAATGGTTTGCGCCTCAAGCTTCCAATGTTCCTTGTTCAGCTCTTTGTTATTCACCTCTTCCTTCATTCTCGCGTTTTGACGTCAGTAAGCGTCTTTTTACGGACGCATCTAATACTCTAGACAAACTGATGATATTATAGTTCAACGTTACTAATCGACGTTTCGTCAATGTTGGAACAAATTCACAATTCGTTACGTTGAACAAAGTTCGTCTTATTTGTGCTAACAATAAGATGGCACGTGGACAGGTTAGGATCGAGAACCGAGGGTCAAAGACCAAGATTAAACTATTATGTAATTATTTGGCGAACTTATTTCTCTCTTAAGGGATATATAATATCGTTTTTCAGTGACGACAGTGACTACGATTCGTCGTCAGTTTAGACCTTGACACTGCGTAGTTGTAAATTTATGTTGTACGTTCAATCCCACATATTTCTCGGTACATGTGCACCGAATGCACTATAGACCTGTACTGATTATGAACCATACTGCGTATGCAACTTCTCGCTTATCGCAACTCCATCTTATGACGTTCTCTGGTACTAAATTTACCGCAACATTAAACGAATAAGCGGGAAAATTTACTACGCTACGGAGGAGGTAAAATATTAATTCAGTAACGATTTAGACGATCCTCGATCTTAATGAATTTTTCAATTCAATTATGTCAAAGCGGTAAGCTATTAATAGCTTTTTAAAATTCCAAGTTTTAATAAATTAAAAAAATATAAGGTGGCAACAAGAAAAGAATTTTATCCTTGTTCAATGTCCTCGTTTTGCAGTTGCTCAATAGGTACAAAAGAAACGTGATATCATTGTAACGAAGCTCACGTACATTTATTAATTTCATCTGTAGAATGCAAAGTTCAATTGGGACTGGTTATACTTCTTATTACATTCTGCATCGAGCACCTCTGCCACATGATCACATAATATTACTATCATTATTATCATTTTTTCTCTTTTCACAATTCCAAGCAACTGTAAATAAAAGTTTATTGAAAATAGACAATTTAAATGCTAATTCAAACGTTCAATAACAATCTAATTCGATTTGAATCCGAATTCAAGCATTTAATGCTTCGTGTACTTTATTCAATAAGCGGATCTCGCGATTTTTAGAAATAATCGAGTCCGATCTGAATGCAAATTCAAGCGTTTCATATCACGCGAATTTGATTCAATTGATCGTACGATTTTTAATAACAATCGAGATCTACTTGAACGTAAATTCAAGCGTTTAGTACCTCGTGAATTCGACTTAATCGATCGTACGATTTTCAATGACGATCGAATCGATATCGCGAAGCAGGACAAGAGAACTTGACGAGGTTGCGACAGCTGCCTCAGCTACGTAGAGATGAAGACGGGCCAAGCTGATACTGGGAGATGTGGGATCAGCTGCCGGAGCTGATACTGACGCAGATATTCAGTCACCTCGGTCATGGGGACCGTGCCAATGTTGCACAAGTCTGTCGGACATGGAACCGTGCACTTTCATCGCCAGTTCTTTGGCGTTCCATCACAGTCTTCATCGACCGTGATCTGCGTGGTGACTTCCCTTTGGCGGGAGAATTAGCCGTACGCAAACATTTGCGAAAAATAAAATATCTAATATCCATTCTCTTATACTACAGTCACATGATTCATTAATGCAACGCGTGAAATCGAAATTTTCAATTTTTTGAAGAGTAATCGTCGGTGTTTAACCCTTTCGAAATTAACGAAATAATACATTTCATATAATTAACGAGACTTTCAAAATGACCGTTAAATTGTTTTAATTCTTTTTGAAATCATCGAGATATTTCGCGACATGGGATTCTATCGTAAATGAAAAAGTACGTAATGCAAGGGGAAGAACGATTTTCTATCCATATATTTTACAAAAATAATCATTCAAATCCGCAAAAAAGCATCGTTGTGAATTGACAAAATTTCTGTGAGAAATTACACATCGGTCATTTTGGCCATTTTGGTAATTACGTTAATTATAACATGAAATTAAATAAATTAATAAATTAAAAAATTCCATTCATTTTTTCAAATTTAAGTGTATTATAGACTCTATTTATTATTACGTCGTTGTATTCATAATTAAAAGGAAAATCCACCTAGAAAGGGTTAAACAGAGCTAAAAACACAGACAAAGATTAATTTTGATAAGACGATAACAATTTTTGGTTATATCAAGGAATTTATCTTTTGCATATCCGACATTCTTTTTACCCTAAAAGGAATTGACAGTAGTACTAAAATCAGGCGTAGAGAAAAATACGATTACGAAATTTGTTTTATCGCATCTAATTTATCGAAATTCGATGATAATTACGTTTTGTTTAGGCACAATATGGACAGCATATGCGAAGTTTAGAACTCGCCTGGTCACGACCGTATCTCTTGCCAAGAGAAGCTCGCATAACTCGTAATATTCAAGCTGAGGCAGGCGCTGACTTTCTTACGATTGTACGAGCCAAGAACGTCCAATTGAAGAAACTGATACTCACCGATTGGATCTTCATTTGTAAATGGGGAAATAGAAGCAAACTGTTGTATGCTCTTGCAAACTTTTTAGGGTAATTAATCAGCCTTGCATCTGAGGATTTAATCAGAAAGCTGATGATTCTACTTCGTAGCTATAATTAATTCCAATTATGAAAAAGTCGATCTCTAATTGCAACAGAGACAGATACTAAAAATAAATCACTTACTAGATGTAAGAATCGTTTTTCTGCAGAAAAAAAAAGATTCGATGTCGCATCTTTCAAAAATTAAATATCATATAACGAAAAGAGTTTAAAAATTTCCAAAAAACTCTAATTACCTTCCTATTTGTAGAAAGATCGTTTCTTTATCTCTTAGAAGCCTGACAGATTTTATCCTATAAAATCTACTCAAATTAATATAATTTTAAATTTCCGTAAGCAAACTGCAACATTTCATTAGTAAACTTAATTCCAAATTTTTGCTTTTATTGGATTTTTACTGAATTCGATGAAAGCTTAAGAGAGTAAAAAATTTGTCTATGGACCGTGAAGAAGTACATTTACCTACAAAAGATCAATTTACACAAATTTGAAAAATACTTTTTCCACGTTCTAAGCTGGGTTTATTCATTATTTAAGTTCTGATGCACCATTACATGCCATGTTATACTAACCATTGCCATGGTTGCTCGAGTTTTCCTAATCGATCCTCACTAATGCAACCAACATTTATGTACGTAGCTGTCAGCACAATCTGGAAACGCTAAGCCTGCTGAATGCGACTCTCGGAGTGAGCGACGTGTTGCGACTTCTCGCAAGTGCTTCCAAAGGGTCGACCGAACACCTGGCGTATTTAGATCTTCGGGGTGCGTTTCGGGAATGGCAGGCGCCCCATAGCAATCCAAGGCACGTGAAGCAGCTTCATCGATCGACCTGTCTCTTCGCAATGATCATTTTATTCAAAGAAGTCGGAAGTTTCATAAGAGAAATGATCCTTGTCGATTATTGTTTTTTCCAGAAAGTATAAAATGATACTCTGATGTGATTCGTCTCTTCGAAATGAAATTTTCTTTGAAATCCAGCTCCTTTCTAAGAAATTAAGATAACAATTGCCTCGAGACGTATCGTTCTCTTAATCTCAATTTAAAACGATTAACGCAGATATTTATTATATTACACAATTTCTGACAGTGCTACGCGCAATTACATCGTAGAAGTACTGTATTGAACGAAGTCATGAATTTCTATAGCTTGTGAATAATATTTAAAAATATCATTATTTTCTCTACCGCTGTTATCAGACTGAATCGCGTCGACGCGTTATTTTATAAGAATAATTAATCGTGATAACCTGATAAAACGATATATATCTATACTATTATAAATTTATAAAATTTCCACGGCAAACCGTAAGTGGTCGTTTCTTGTCATTCTGATAATATTAGAAATGGGTAATGTCATTCTATTTCTAATAAGATCCTATATCTCGGTATATCTCATTGTTATCAGAAAAATTCGAATAATTCGGTGATCTTATCTTTACTTTGTACTTTATATACTATTACTAGTTTCGAAACGATTAAAGAAAATATTAACTTTGACAAGTATAATTTTTGTCATAAAACTTTCAAATTTTTCAGATATCTGCGCCTGTTGGGCCGATTTCGCGCGTTGACGATACTCAGGCTCGATTATCCAGCTTTATCCGACCAAACTTTAAACGCATTGACCAATGCAGCGCCGAGAGTGTTGAAGACATTGCATATATCAGTGAGAGATTCGGATTCCAGACATCACACGATCACTGACACAGCCTGGCATAATTTAGTGCTTGTATGCCCCGAGCTCACGGTGTCTTATACTATAGGTACAATATGACACAGAATGACGTAAAAGTAATCATTGATTTCCTTCCGCCTACGTCGAGGCAATATCGAGCTGATGCTTCACGGTTATTACGTTTTGTAATTTGCGAAGGCTTCCATTGTGCCTCGAGCAATTTAGAATCAAGTACATCTATGCTTGAGAAATTCGATTTAATAATAGATGATTGCTTTTACGCCACTCTACCTAGCTATTGAAGTTTTCTTAAAACATCTGATCGTCCATATTTTATATGCTTTCGTTCGCATTAAGCGATTCTTATGATTTTCCGATAAGATCGAGAAGAAAATTCCTAGAATTGATTTCTTTGTACGAATGATCGATCAAGCAGCCAATATCGGATTTTGAAATTCATTCAATTAGCTATTATAGACATTTTAACACGGATTTGAAAATGTATTCGGTTGATGAGTTCCACGCGAAAAGTAAATAAAATACAATAGAGTCTTGATTGTCATTTATCTCGAAATATATTTTATGAACATGAATATTGGATAAGAAGAAAAGTTTCTTTTACTAAAAATCGAACATCTTTTTTATATTTGTATTTTTATTCTTCTATCTTCCTTGCGAGAGTCCATTTACAAATTTTCTTCCAATCAATTTTTTGACAATTGCTCGTTACAGTAGTAGATGTTCCGATAATAAATCGATACTCTATTGCGTTACTAAAGAACGACGATTGATATGGTAAAAAGTAAAAATGAATTCAATGTCAGATGTAAATAAAATATTAGAAAGGACGAAGATTTACGTAGCAAAACGATATTTAGTGGAAAAGAATCGGTAAGAGTGGCTCTGAAAAATAATTAAACGCTTCGATGTAGAACTATCGACACGAATCGTGCTAAAAGAATCGCTCAGTGTATCGACGAGAATGCATGATTCTATGTATAATTTAGCTTGTTAAGTTTGATTTTCAGTTAACATATCCCATTACGAAGATATGTGCTACTTCCTGCTGCCCAGTGTGCCATTGGCTAGGTTTCAAATGTTCAGCGGTCACGTGTGGGATCAGAGTAGATCTCGCAATTTCAGAAGCACCGTCGGACTGCTTATTACCCATTATACCAACACGCTCGGTATTATAAATTCTTCCAAATCCTACACGCTTTCAACACTGTCCACAAGACGTTTCCTCATGCGGATCTCGCATGGTCTATTTCTTGACGCGATAACTGTCGCAATAAAGCTCGCTGAATCTCGGCACTTTGGCCATTGTCTCCTTCCAATTGTGTAACTCTACGCGTTATTGAAACGAACCACTGTTTCTGCGTTTAATGATTTGACAATTTCAAAAGCATCGTTCAGCAGCTCTCCTGTTAAAAATAAAACGATTACACGTAGATCGTGAATGTTTATGCATTCGTTGGAAACTTGAAGATGCAAAAAAGCGTATGACACGTAAAATATGTGAGAATGTAGATACGAGGTGCTTTATAAGGCTCGGTGATCCTTTTCTTAATTGTATTCGCAGAAATATGAATTTGCATAAACGTCCACGGTTTAATTATATTTTTTTAAATCGAATTAAATATCTACTAAATGAAATAAACCATTAAATCAAGTATCTTGGTAAATTTCATTCAATTTTATTACTGTAATTTTTCAATCTGAATTAGAAAATTAAGGATTCCGGAATAATATTTGAAATTAATCGACTTTATATGATATTTGCTTGTTACGAGAATAATTACGATCATAATTGGTCGTATCGTTACAGCTGAAGTAATGTTACAACTGAGAAACAATCGTGAGATGCTCGACGATTTGCTGGTCTCCATGCTGATGCGTTGTAAACATCTAACGAGATTACAGTACGATGGTATAATAAGAAGTCTCGATACCCTGCGGGACATCTGCCAGCTCCAAGCTGAAAGCAAGACTCGTAAGAACCCAAACATTTATTCGATAGAATCAATCTCGATTTTAAAATCGTATATTTTCACTTAAGTGTTTACACAGCGTTAAAA
>JACXIV010000015.1:2033422-2213179 GCA_014737475.1 Bombus confusus
TTTTTCGTACGATCCACGTGAAGCCACGTAATGTTAATGCCCGAAATCGTGCCATATTGAACGACATAAACTACCATTACGATCACAAGATGATGGAACAAGGAGTAGATTTTCGTATCGAAGATCCAGCCTCGGTTTTGGTGTTCTATTAAAATGTTAATTTCCCAGCTGTCCACCGGTATCAGTCCCACTCATGTCTCTGATTATTACAGCCAAAAAATAAAACAATGCCCTCTATCTCTCTGTGATTCATTCTTCGCGTCCTTTTTGATTCTATTTTCATCTTTGGCATTTATTTCGATGATTCAACACATTTGTAGTTCGTTAAATATTTTTACGGGACACGGAATTTCCTTTTCATTGTTAAATTTACCTTTTATTATTATGTAAAATAATATGTGTTACACTGTAGAATCTTTCGATGCTGAAGGATTATTAATTATTAAATAATAACTGCAACAGAGAATCGAATAATAAATTTACGCTATTGCGAAATCATTTTTTTCTCTTTTTTATTGTCGATACAAAATCATTGACAGTATTATCGGGTGAGTTAATTTAATAATAAATACGACATTGTAAAAGAGTCTCGCGTACGACATGAATGATCCTAAATAATTAGCACATGTATAAAAAGTATTTAAACAAACGCGTATAAAAAAGTAGAAGTTTAAATCGATGTTAAATATATCACATTATTTCATGATGGTCTTTCTCTGTAAAACTAATAATCGACGAATAAATCGTCGATTTTTATTTGCATTATATTCTTATCGCACGACAGAGAGTACCTAATAATTGAAGAATCTTTATTGAGTTATTCGATTGATAAAAATCGATTGTTATATGATTGACTTACGATCGTTTAAACGAAATGTTTCTTCTAAGAAAGAATCCTACGAGTTCTATTGTCGACGAAGAAAATATTCTTCTTACAATCATCGTAAAATCGCACCTTGCACGATATTAATCGAGGACGCAGGAAAAATATGACAAATCAATTCATTTCAGCTGATTTTTAAATCGTACTCGGTGGTTGAGAGGAAATATATTTTCCAAACGTTCGGATAAGTAACACAAATACATATTTAATACCCAAACGAGATAAAACGAGATCTAGTGGTATGAAATACATGCTTTCGCAGTGCTCTTAAATTCGAAAATTGTTCCCCCGTAAAGAAACAAAAAATAGGATCTTTCATATTTTTCCCCGCGATCTTCGATTGATACAATTTACATCCACGATTTAGCGCGATACTTTTGCAAGTGCAACTAGCTTTAAAACGGTTTATTGCACCTTAATACTATTATCAAGGACGGCTTTATGGTCGCAGAGATTCCAAATATTCGCAAACTCTGCACATTAAAAAACACACGTGTACGTATCTATAAAGAAAATGTAAAAGTTTCTATGTAAGAAAAGATTCTAAAGTTTTCTTAAGAGTAGCATCTCTTAACAAGAGTAAAAGTTTCTTAAGAGGTGCAAATATCGCTCGCATCGTTATTATCGTTGTTTCGTGAACATTCGCCTTCATATATTTTACACACATAAACATATGTACGCATATACATATACGTAAGTTACATCGATAAGAAGAGCCTACGACAAAAGCTGTCTTCTTTAAAAGCGATCGATTTCGATGCTAATCCGCTTGAGGTGAATGGAGATTATACGCTCAAGGGGTGTGGCCTGATTTCACGAGAGTTTTCTAAAAGTACCTCGAGGGTCATAAATTGCACAAGGGTGTCCCAGTATTAAACGATCGAGCTGTGTCAATCTGCTCGACAAGTAGAAATAAGAAACACCGGGAATACGATACATGCCGGCTCTATTCTTATTGACAGAATGCCTGACACAGTTTCAAAATTGAATTTAATATTTTAGGGATCGCAGGTCTGTTTTCTCTAAGCTTAGACAGTATCATATTGGATTCTTTTATTATTTATTGTCATGCACTGATTTTTATTTTGTACGAGTTCTTTTAAAGTTCCTTGCGAACTATGACTTTTCAACGTCTAACGTAGCTTCCTTTCTTTTTTGTCTAATTAATACTGCAACCCTCATTCGCATTAGCTTGGAATTAAAATATTTCAATTTAAGACTGGGTCTATTAAAATCGATTTTGAACATTCAAGTACCGTGTGTGGAAATACGTGTAATACTTGTAGTAATTCAAGTAACACATATACCACGAGATTTTTATCATCGCAGTACATCTATATAGAATTCCGAGTTTAAAAACAATATACGAAAACGATTTCAGGTTTGAATAGTGGCTTCTCTCGCGTAAGTTATTTGAGAAACATCTCCAAGTCTCAAACTAGAGTAACTGTAACTTCAAATTGCTTGCATTTAAACTAGAAAAAAATATCACCATTTCAATACCGTAAATACAAAATAAAAGTGAGCCTTGAGTGAAGCTAAAATTCTCGAATAGCGCACCTACGCATAACATTCATCAAGAAAGTCAAAGAAAGTAATACTTTGCTCTACATTACGAAACGCGAGCGACGAAAATGAGGTCGATAATTTAAAATAAGATAACTAGAAAAGCATTCAAATGCATCATAAATATCAGCAAATATTAAGTACGAATACTTATTAGTCTTAATACTTATTGCTCTGCATTATGTATAATTAGAATCACACTTTCGCCTTACAAAAGTCGTAGAAATAGTCCCAGTCTTACCTTGAGCACCGTATTCTTTCCAACGAAACCGGAAGCCCCTATTCCGTCATGTCAAACATGTTTCTCACATATCGAACAATCGTCTGATTGGCTTCAACGGCAGGACTTCATGTGAGTGTTCAGGACAGTCCTGGTGACGAAACCTTTTCCACATCGAGGACAAACATACGGTCGTTCGCCGGTATGATAACGTTTATGCACGACCAACGTGGATCTCTGCGTGAAAGCTTTGCCACACTGGTCGCAAGAATACTTTCTCTCGCCGGTGTGCGTGACATTATGAGTCCTGAGCAGTGTTTCGCAGGCGAAACACTTGCCACACACCTCGCAGGTGTAAGGTTTTTCACCGGTGTGCGATCGATTGTGAATTTCCAGGCCTTTCGCGGTTTTTAATTCTTTGCCGCAAAGAGCGCATAAATATCGACGTCTCTCGTAATTTGGCATATCGCCGTGAGCTTTCACTTTGTGTTGCTTCAAGACCGATTTGTACTTGTAAACCTTCCCACAGACGTCGCACTTGTGCTCCGTGGTGTTCTGCGGACTGTCAGCTTCGAGCTTTTCTTGAATCAACGTTGCTGGATCGTAGTGGTACAATCGGTTGTGCTCCTTTAGGCTACGTTAATTCGAGAGATTGGGATTTTGTGAAATTTTCTACGTGATAATCGGAAGATTGAGATTTCGCGAAATTTTTGTAGATGTTAATTGAAAGATTGAAATTTTGTGAAATTCTTTTGATGGTTTTAGGTATCGAGGTATAGAACGCGTTTGGTAATTCGAGAAGAGACAGATTCGTCGAGAATTTGGCACAAGGACTCTGCCCACTTACGTATGAAGGGTGCAGCAGAGAAACACGATAAGTCACATCTTCTTTCTTTTCTAGCAATGTAATTTTAAAATTCTCATGTTATATCTAAAATATTGCTTTACTTGACTTAGCAATCAAACGCATATTTTTGCTACCTATGTGTTTTTATATAATTTAGAAATATCGATTATCGCGAGATTAGCGATTCTCTTGGTTTTATATAAAACTTTTTCAGTTTATCATCTATCATTCAAATAAATATATTTTTCTCTTCTCGACTAATTATAATTAATTGGTCATCAAGTGACTTGCCACGTAAACTTATCGTATCCTCTCTGTGTTGCCTTTATATATTCTCGCCACTGTGTTACCTTCACGTGACTATCATTTAAAATGATTGTATATTAGAATGAAGCGATATTATCATACCTGTACGCGTCGTTGAACGTGGTACCACAAGCGTTACATTGTTGAAACTGCATAAAGTTATGTATAGTTGTGTGAGTCATCAAGGAATCCTTGTCTACGAAGTTCTCGCTACAGATTTCACAGGTGAACTTTATTTCTCGATGATGTCGTTTCGTGTGTCTTTCCACGTCAGTGGCGTTCACCCCCATGAAACTGCATTCAGTGCAGGGGATCGTTTTAGGAGTGTGAGATTTTTTCACGTGGGCGTTTAGCATAAACTGCTGCGGGTATGTCTTCCCACACGTGACACATTTGAAGGGTCTATGGATACCGTGGACGATCCTCAGATGAGCTACCAATCTGGTTACGAAGTGGAACTTTTCTTGACAAAGGTCGCAGACTTTCTCGTTCCCCTCGAACCTGGAAAGTTTAGTTTACAGTCGAAATTGTGTTCGTGCGATCATTGAAAATCGTTCGATTTTTATTCAATCTTATTCGTCGAAGAATTTGATCAAAATCGATAATCATTCGATTATTATTCGTTTTATCTTTGCGTTTAAGGAAATTATTTAGAGATCAGTTTTGTAATAAATCATGGGAATTTGTGCGAACCTTTTAAAAATTATTTCAATTTGAGTTTCTTGCGCGTAGCCAAAAGGATTGTGTGAAATTTACATATGTATGCGCAACAACACGGACTACTGTATTTAATCTTGATATATATATGATAGAAAATATCTAACAAAACTCACTTTTGTCCAGGATCGAGAAGAATATCCTCCTTCTTGATTCTGAAATCTTCGCAGCTGCTAAGCTCGTCGCGATCGTTGCCCCAGTGGCTGGAATGAGGGAACCTTCATTGACAAAGCTACACATTTACAGAAAGCATCATGTGTGGTTTCATAACCAAAATCAACACTGAAATTCATACATTAAAATACGAAGCTTTCGATGCTTTTGTAAATGCGCGTACCTAAATCCACCGTCAGCATCTCGTACAATTTTCAATAAAATACAAGATTCTATTCGTATCAATCATCATCTTTTTATTAAAAACGAACAAATTTATTTGGTAACAAAAATAATGTCGAACTCACACACGCGTCTCTTTATTCGACGATCTCATTCGCAATTACGTTTCGAGTTGCGTAGTTTTCTCATGAATCTTTCGATGTTTCTTCAGGAAACTCGCAGAAACGAATCCCTTCCCGCAATCCACGCATTGATACGGCCTTTCCCCGGAATGGTACCTAAGATGTAATATCAAAGAAGTCCTCTGTGTAAACCTTCTTCCACACTGCGAGCAACCGTATGGTTTCTCACCAGTGTGCACTCGCCGATGAACAGCGAGGTTTTCTTTGCTAGAGAACTGCTTGTCGCATAAATCGCATTTCACGATCTTCTCGTTAACGTGGCCCCGCCTATGCACCATCAACCTCCTCTTCGAAGACAACACTGCCCCGCACACATCGCATAAATGCTTCATTTTCTCGTACAATCCGTGTCGTTGCTTCAAGTGCCTTTCCAAGAACAATTTTCGCGTGAAACTCTCCAGGCAAATTGTGCACACGTGCTTCTTTGTCGCGTCATTTCTTAATTCTAACTGCGAGACACTCGCATGATGCGTTCTTAAGTGATTTGTCAGGTTCTTCTTGTAAGGATATGACTTGCTACAGTGGTCACATTTGTACAATTGCTTCCTGGTATGAACATTTATATGTTCCAAGTATTCTGTTCTCAGGAAGAAGCCTTTCTCGCATTGTTCGCATTTAAAGGAATAGTCTTTCGTGTGTCTTCGACGATGGCTCTCGAGGTTTGACTTTT
Source organism: Bombus confusus (assembly GCA_014737475.1). Taxonomy (NCBI): domain Eukaryota; kingdom Metazoa; phylum Arthropoda; class Insecta; order Hymenoptera; family Apidae; genus Bombus; species Bombus confusus. The sequence continues at coordinate 2,039,150 of JACXIV010000015.1, forward strand.
GGTTCGATCTATAGTCGCATAAGTCGCAAGCGAATCTTTTGGAACCAGTGTGAATTAATTTGTGACGAGCTATGTTCATGGGACTTCTGAAAGTTTTGCCGCACTCGTCGCAGCTGAAGGCTCTGTCGATGCCGTGGAGGTTCTTCAGGTGTTCTACCAGCTTCCTCATGTGACAGAAGCAGGCTCCGCACTTGATGCATTCGTGAATTGCTCGAGAAATTGCTCTTCGCGATCTGAAACAGAGACAACGATGAAGTGCACGAAGTAATTTGGACAATGAAGGAATAAATTTGGAACTACGTGGAATTATTATGGTACTTATTTGTTTAGAATGAATATTCTTCTGCGATGATTTTTGTTATTCTTCGTTAAGTTTTATTGTATACCTACCGATATTCGATGGTGTGCAATGAAATTTTATGAGAATTTCGTACACGTTATACGTATGAAAAATTGTTTTTTTTTTTTTTTTTTTTTTTGGAGAAATGAAATGTGAATATTATTTTAAGGAAATAAAATTGTAGTAAGTTGAAGTAGGAATTTATTAGAAGAAACGATAGACGACGTGTTTGCGTATCGTTTTTAAACGTTTTATAACCAATTATTAAATGTATATAAAGCTTCATACACTTTCTGTTACAAAAGTTTTGTAACGTATAAATATATGTGATTAATATTCATTTAACATTTAAGCCTCGGAGAATTAGTTATTTTTTTTTCGCTGCAGATAATTGCTCCAGGCGAATGTTGCAATGTTTTTTCAATGTTGATTCTTCGTGGTACGTTTTCGCCTTAAAATTGCCGAACTCTTTTACGCCTTAATTTTTCGAGTTTGATTTTTAAGTTATAGGTGATAAATATTCGAGATGCTCCGAGAAACAGTATGGTTTTAACATGTAATTATAATCAAACCTTTCGTGAATAAATATTTTTTAAGTCGTTTTGTTTAAAAATCTTTTTCGTAGTTACCGATAATACAAATACATTTCCTCTGGTTTTTTTTTCTTGTAAGGAAGACATAGCTATAATGCATACAAATTTACTGTAAACGAATATACCTATTGTTTACTCGCTTAATAACATTTGAGAATACAATGTTGCTCGTACGCAACGTAGAGCACATACAGACTGAAGTTTGCATTGTGAACGAAGTACTTTAAATGTAAAATTATCTAATACAAATTGTGCTATGAATATTAACAAAATAAACAACGAATAATTAAATCTCCTCCGAAACAATGTCTCGTGAAAATTTCTCTATAACACGTTATTCGACGCAATACAAACTTTAATTGATCGTTTTACACTTATACAACTGTCTTTGGATCTAACACTAATGCTTCAGAAACTTATATTGTCTGTAGCTTCTAAATGTAAACTATACGTTTCCAATAAAATTAAAATACTTAAAAGCAAAGTAAAAAACTACAGAAGCAAATAAAATGTTTTCCTACTTATCAGTAGATTTACTATTCGAAAGAAAAAGGAAAAGTGTATTTCTTTTTCTTATCTTCGTTTAATCTTAATAAATATAGAGATACAAACATAATGAGAATCAAATTACACTACTCAGCCGTTATAAGTACCACTACTATTACATTACGGATGCTTATGCATTTTTGGGAAATTTAAGAACGTAAAAATCTATAAAATGCATACAATACGTACGCGATATGCTTTTGCATATATATTTTTATACGTAAAATATTTAAAATAGAACAATCGTTACGATATTCAGCATACGGAACAGATTTCTTTGTAAATTCCATATTTTTCATTACATTTACAAATTTCATAGACATTCACCGTCTAGGCGTAATGATAATCACGTAATATGAAAACAAATTACATTACGCCTAGAAATAACAGAAAAATAACACTATTTACGCTTAGAAGCGCCAGACAACACAAACTTCAAAACCGCAAGGGCAGATTCACAAAGTGCAAAAAACTCACACGAACGTCCCACAACGTTACTCCACTCACTTCACCTAATTCTCCTTCTTCTCCATCGCGGCATCGTTCAGTCCCTGAGTGAAATCCGCGATGATCTTTCTAACGGAGATCACAGGGAGCTGTGGCAGAGGTCCAGGATGTCGTTTCCTGTGACAGATCAGTCCCGGTTTCTGCGCAAACTTCTGCCCACAAATATCACAAGTATACGGTCTTTGGCCCGTGTGTATGAGAATATGTTGCTCCTGAGCAGTTCTTCTCGGGAATTTCTTGCCACAAACCGGACAAGAGAACGGCCTGATACCTTCGTGGATCCTCAAATGAAGATCCAAATCCCTCTTTTGACCGAAAGTCTTGCCACAAGTCTGGCAAACCACTTTCTCCTTCCTCTTGTGCCACAACAGATGTTGCTCCAGGTTGTTCTGCGTCGTCATGCAACGTTTGCACAAATTACACTGGTACGCAGTCTTGTAGTGCTTGTATTTCATGTGAGACTTCAAGGAAGGCAGGCTTTTGCAAGCGTGACCGCAAACTGTGCAAATAATTGGAGATGCGTTGCTGTGCATTTGCTTCGCGTGCTGCACCATGTCGTTCTTGATCTTGAACTGTTTGCCGCAGACTGCACACGAATAATCGAACCTGCTGGTGTGCTTTCGAATGAAATGATCCTTCAGCGTCCACCTGTTGTTGCTTTTATACTCACAGATACTGCACGGATACAGCACAGGACCATGAACTTGCTCCGAATGCTGTTTCAAGTCTTTTCTTAGCCCGAACGTTTGGTTGCAAGTTTTACAGCGATGTCTGTGCTGCTTCATGTGCGACGCTAGAAACGACTTCCGGTTGAACTGCTTGCCACAGAAGTCACACTCCAGTAGAGGTTCAGTTTGCTTTTTCGAGATTCTTGGTTCAACTTTGTTGGTTCGACTTGGTTCGATCTTCAACTTTCTCGTTGCGCAACTTAGGGACGCTACAGTGCGAATTTTTAGGTTCATTCTTCTGATTCTTTCCCTTTGTCGCCTTCGTTGGGTTTTTGCCAAAGAGTACGAGTTTTCTATTTTGATGAAACAAGGTTCTTCCAGAGGATTCGTGTCGCTACCGTTTAGCGGGTCCAGTGCAGGAGAACTAAAACAGATTGAAGTAAAGTTGTTAGGTTTTGGTATCTACAGGGTGGTTTTGACAATGCTGCTGTATGGAGAGCTTACTTACTTGAAACATCTTTAGCAGATGAACGTTTCACGAAGTTTCGATTAGAAATATTTTTGCGTAGGAGCAGAGATCTTTGTATGAAGCAATGGAATATTTCGTGTATACTAAGATAGTTATTTCGTACGTAATTCAATAGTAATTAATGTGTAATTTTCATCACACCGTTCGATTTCTCGCGATATGAATTTCAGCGAATAGTATTTTCGAAATACTTTTGATGAAAATTCGTCAGTTTTCTTCCTATCGTACGTTGTCCGAAGATAAAAATATTTGTTTGTTATAATGGAAATTTTCTCATACTTACTTTTTCCTTTACATTTTTCTCAATACGAGATTGCGTTATAGGAAGTAGACTGCGATATTTATAATTTACAAGTTTTATATAACCACAGTTTTATTAAAAAGTTTGGAATACAGTAAAAAATACAAACAACATTCGTAGGAAACATTTTTAAAATATAAAAATTCATGCTTCATCGATAAGGAAACGATAGAAACAACTGTATCGTTCAAACTCTTAAAAATATTTATAAAAATCCAAATATTCGTTCTTAGTACAAAGATGTCAATTCAATAGTGGTAGTTTAAAAAGCAATATTAAGGTTGCTTGTAAAAAATGCCGTAAAATTGTACGTTACGCTTAATTTGTAAAATTACAAATGCGCTGTTTTATAGTGAAAAATTCGTAGGAACCACGAATTAATAGGTAAAGTCAAGCTCTGTACACAAGTACAACGAAACGAATAAAATTCCTCGCTTATTCGGCAACATCCAACAATCAGCAACTTGAAACAAAACTAAATTTTTTAGACGTATCGACACACACTCTTCGATAATCCATTCGCTATTCTGTTAATTCATTAAGGACCAGTAAAATTCAATCCATTCGCGACTGTTCGTTATTCAACTTGCTTTGTAAAATTCTGCTTTTGTAAGATCACTGTTGCGAGGAAGAATTGCAATATTGCACCTGGACCCTAGATCTATAATTTTCTGAAATTTAAAGAACTTGACAATTTGTGACACTTTGATGAACCATAATATATTTCTTTAAATCATAGAAATTTATTGCGTGCTTGCGACTTGCTGCTATTCCAACGATGCCGATTTACACATTTTTTGCGTATTATTTCGTCGTTTCGCCCTGAATGATTTAACGCAGTCATTCACAGCTTCTCTTTGCATCAATCCCGAACCTCTTACCATCTCGCTCATTCGAATTACCCATTTATTCAATTTTAATAATCGTATTCTTCATAGTGTACTCCTTAGTGAACTCCGTGACGATATTCTTGATGGATACGACAGGCAATGGAGGCAGAGGTCCAGGATGACGCTTCCTATGGCAGATCAGCCCAGGTTTCTGAGCAAACGCTTGCCCACAGATATCGCAAACATACGGTCTCTTTCCCGTGTGAATGAGAACATGCTGCTCTTGGGCAGTCTGTCTTCTGAATGTCTTTCCACAAACAGGACAAGGAAAAGGCTTAACTCCTGTGTGCACTCGCATATGAGAGTCCAAATCCCGACCTCGGAATCTCTTTCCACACGTGGGGCACAGCACCTTCTCTCTGGTCTCGTGCCAGGTTAAGTGTTGCTCCAAATTCTCTTGAGTGGTCATCCCTCTTCTGCAGATTCTGCAGATAAACTCAGGCTTATAGTGCCTGTACTTCATATGAGCCTTGAGAGCATGAAGATTCTTGCTGAAGTGGCCGCAAACGTCGCACACAATCGGTGGCGCGTCGCTATGATTCTGTTTCACGTGATGGTTCAATGCCTTCTTTATCTTGAATTGTTTGCCACAAGTGTCGCAAGCGAAATTGTAGTTAGTCGTGTGCAGACGAATGTAGTGATTCTTCAGTGTTCCCTTGTTATTGCTTTTGTATTCGCAAACACTGCAATCGTACACTTGACGTCGATGGATCTTCTCGATGTGAGAAGCTAGGTATCGACGAAGTCTGAAAGTCTTCGGACAGTCTGAACACTTGTGTCTGTGTTTCTTCAAATGCTCCGCCAAGTTGCTCTTCTTCAAGAACTTTCGCCGACAGTGGTCGCATTCTAGACGAGTTAAGGTTTTCTTTTTCGATCGTTCGTCGGCTTTGTTTCGAGCAGTTTCCTCTTGGCTAGCGGACACGATCTCCAAGTTTTCTTTGTCGATCCAATTCTCGTATACCTCGGGCAGCTCTAGCGGCAAGTGAGAGTGTGCGTCGGTCTTGAATTCTTCGCTCAGAGGATCCAAGACTCTAAAACAGAAAATCAAGCAGATCGTGTTATCTTTGGTCTAGGAAAACGTAGGACATCGTATGGCTAGAAACTTATCGTTAAAAATTCTGAAATTATGTTTTCATCCGAGTAACTTGAGAAATGTATATACGTTCTGAAAACTTATTTATTTTTGGAATATACTGTATTCACTGAAACATTCTTTTCAAGCGTGTTATATATTTAGCAACCGTTTTATTGATTTAATAATCGCTTAAACCTAAACGTAACTTTCTGTGAATATTCTTGATAAAAATAAAAATCTTAGAAGATAATTCTAGTATCTGTATTCGTCATACCTTCTCGCTCTTCTAATGCGATCCGTAACAGTCGTAGCCTGGAAACGTATAAAAATAATATCAATTATTTCACCGTTTCAACGCGATCGTTTAATACATCAGATATACTTATCTTGTATACTCGAATAGCGTATTTTTACTCTCTTCTTTGTTTTAACAAATTTTACGTACAAAACGCAATATTATAAACTTTACGTAATATCGTTAATTGTTAGGTACAAGGACGTCAAACGATACAACAGCTTTTCTTCATTCAAGCTCAAACGGAGGCGCCGTTTTATCTCTCTCTCTCTCTCTCTCTCTTTCTTTCTTTTTTCTCGTCCAACGTTATTACGAGGGTAGACAAAGAGATCAGGTTCAGTAAAAATATTTATTTCAAACTCAAAGCTATACATAGCTCATACGTATCTGTAAGTATTAGACTAAGGTATTGATTTTTAGAAAAATAGCCGTCGTAGGTGTGCTTCCTACCGCGCGAGCTTTCTCTCACGGATTTTCCGCTTGTCCCTTGGAAAATTACAAGCAACCTAGTCGGCGGAGGCAGGGACGTTATTGCGTTTACATATCGTGTGAAACGGGGCATATTACCATGTTACGTTATATTACAGTTATTCTTAGGAGGACTAGCTCTCGCAAACGGAATACGTGTCATCGAGACATATCACAACGCGAACGTATCAACGACTTCGCGTAAATGACGACCGAACATTCATGATATGCGAATAAAACAACACGAGCATGTTTATCGAGGAATTGTTAGTATCTTCGTCCTTGATACGATGCGTAAGAAAAGAGCTTTTAACGAGATGGAACATGATCGAGTTTCGTTTTTTATTTGACCGATTTATCACACACTGTACTGAAATAACGAAAGTTATAATTCAACGCAATCATAACATATCATAACTAACAAAAGGAAACTAGCGCATCCTGCGCAGTTAGCTTTCAATTTTATTCGATATCGTTAGTGACGAAGCAACGGCGTTTTATCTCCTCGCTAATTGGAAATTCAATGTATCAAAAGATGTTACATAATTAGTAGGCGTTTTTTTTTCATACACCCAGCTCAGCAAACGTTTCTTCCGTTGTTGCACGTTTATGCAAATAATAACAATACGAGTTATAATTCTTTTCAAACAATCGAACCAATGAAATGTTCGTTCAACGAAAAGTTAAGTCAAAATAGAGTATAATATTGATGCCTGGAAGCCGATCGAGACTGGCTTCTGGACTCTTTAATAAACTGAAAGGATAACTTAAGAAGCAATCTTATACTCTTTCGTTTCTTTTTTGTTCACGTAAATCTTCAATTTACAAGGCTGCTATTATATTATACATCTTACATCTCTATACTTACAGTTACACGCGACACGTCTAAAAATAATTATCGTTCGCTCTAGTGTCTTTAATCTTTCGATATCGATGGTATACAAAGTATTCTGGTATTCTGTTATTCTATCATTCGAACAATCATGGTGAGAGAATATTGCTCTTACTCGCTGTTGAAGCATACAGTTGATCAGAAACAATGGATACAATTTTGTACGACTTATACAGATAACACTGTACGGATTTTTTCATTAATAACATTAACCCTTCTTTTAGTCTTTTTAGATGCAAACGAAATTTCACTTTCGTTCGAATGTCTCGACAATTCAATTTAAAAAGATGAACATTCAAATAGCTAATTCAAATTGCTATTATATAGAATTAATATAAAAAGTTGTATGTTATATAAAAAGGTCTGTCCGTTTTGACTATCCGTCAATTTTGAATTTTTAAAAATCAAGGACACGACAAAAAATTTCGGAATGGACAAAATGGAGCCAAAAGTACCGCGACGTTAATAAAGAAGAGGATAGGATGCAACGAAAGGTTAATAATATATGAGAATGAAAGTGTTTGACAAATCTTTACGTTTCCATAAATTAACGAAATAACGATTACGATACAGGATTAGTTATCGATAGTCACATTCGAAATCACATTCGAAAATTTACAAATGTCATAATCTACCAATAAGAAAAGTAATTATAGGTCATGCTTTTTGTAATAATTGTTATAATAATTATTATTTCAAAAATTCATCTTTTTAAATTGTAGTACGAATATGAAAGAATTACAAGGAAATCAAGAATCTCAATTTTAAGATTTGAAATATACTAAGATTGTCCTAGATTTCAAGAAACACGATACAATTCGTAGGAACTCGAGTATTACTACATAATCACTAGCGCCAGTTTATCAATAATATTAACAAATATTCGCTAGAAAATACGTAATTAATTATTGTCCTTACAATTTATCCTTCAACGACGAGTAAAAACGAAAATTTCATCCTACATTCTCCCTCTACGATCGAAACTTATTCTAACGTTCATCTAACGTTTAATCGTTAAAAACCAAAATTCTCTTATACAACATATGTCTCGATATTGCTAAATTCAACAGAATCGCACCATCTTCCTAGCGACCGAAACGTTTGTCGATTAAGTATCAATGGAAACGTTTGCTTAAATCGAAAGATCAACAAACTCGGAACAATTCTACGCTTCCTCCTCGATCCTCTCTTCGTTTTCACGCGCGTTTATCTCCTGTACGTAACCTTCGGTAAACTCTTTCACGATATCGGCGATTGGCATCACAGGCAAAGGAGGATGAGGTCCAGGATGAGTTTTCCTATGACAGATCAGACCAGGCTTCTGCGTGAACGCTTTCCCGCAAATGTCACAGACGAAAGGTCTCTTTCCAGTGTGGATGAGCAAATGTTGACGCAGCTGAGACCTCCTGGCGAATGGTTTGTTGCAGATCAGACAGGAATGTGGCTTGCTTCCTGTGTGTACCGCCATGTGCCTTTTAAATGAATCTTTTTTAGTGAACGTTTTCCCGCATTCAGCGCATACTATCTTCTCCCTTTTCTCGTGCTGCGTTAGTAGATGTTGGTCGAGATTTTCCTGCGTGACCATACGTCGTTTGCATATATGACACTCGTACTTAGGTTTGAAATGTGCCCATTTCTGATGTACGTAAAGAGAGCCAGTATTCTGACACAGTTTTCCGCACACGGGACAGTTAATCGGTTTTTCTTTATGATGAAACCGTATGTGGTTGGTCAGGTCGCCTTTCACCTTGAACTTCTTCGGGCAAAACTTGCACTGATGCTCGTACCGATCGGTGTGCTTTCTAATAAAGTGCGACTGTAACGAGTGCTTCGATCTACACACGAAGCCACAGGCAGCGCAAGGGAATAACATGTTATTGGGTCGTTTCCTGGACCAAGTTTCGTGCTTCCTTTCCAAGTGAGCCGCGAAAAGACTCTTCTTAAGAGTTCTGTAATCGCAAACCGCACAGATGTACGCGCCATCTTCCTGTATGCACACTTTCTTCTTGTGCGTCCATGCCACGTGCTTCCTGAACGAAATGGCCGAGCTGAACATCTCCGAGCAAACTTTGCATTTCAGTACACCGCCCGGACTTCTGGAAATCTTCCTACGCGTCTTCGTTGCTGTCACGCGATTATTCGGCGACTCTAAGATCTCTTCCTCCAAGTATTCCACCTGTTCTATCTGATCTTGATCATCCGGATCTACTTGATCTATCTGTTCCAACTGCTCTTGATCGTTATACACTTCATGCCCCTCTTGCACCTCGTGTTGCATTTCTTGATACCCCACCACTTCTTTCGTCTCTTCAATGTCATCGGATGTCAGCTTCTCTATAGTGACCATACTACCCTGAACTTTGACCTGATAAATATCTCCAATCGTTTTATCGTTCTCTTCGTCAATCGTGCCGTTTAGGATTATCGGTTTCACGTCTTCTTCTTCCTTCTGCTCTGCGCTTCTGTTTAAAAGATCTTCATCCGCGTACAATTTCTCATCCATCGAATCGTATTGCAGTTCATCTTCGTTGTAAAGACATTCGACTTTCACGAGATCCTGCTTTTCATCCTCGTGTCCTGTATCGTCCATCTGTTCGGGAATATACTCGTCAGGCAGTGGCGTGTCGTCTTCAGGTACAAACGCGTAGTACGGCTTCCCGTCGAACTCCAGGATCTGCCATTTTTTCATCACGACCGATTCCTTGTCGTAGATAAAGATACCACGCGAGTTGAGGTGGTCGAGCTCGTATCTGAAACATCATCGATCAGTGGCGTTATTAAGGGGCTACCTCGGTCGTTTGTTGGACTGCAAACTTTTGAAAAGCGTTTCGTTCGTTCATTCTTATCGTTTATTGCAGTGTGTGCCAAATTTTCCACGGATTAAACGCTTAGAATGCTGATAAAACGTTTGGGTTAGATCGCTCGTAAAAGAGATAATTAAACTTAAAAAAAGAGATTGTTGCAGTTTGGCTTAGGTACTACTCGGAGAGATTAGTCGTGAAGAATGTTAGAGCATGAGATTAGAGTAAAGCAGAGTATGAGAGGATTTATCGACAATCGATACATGTCGTCAATGGGGAAATTATATGTACTTTATTTCGGGTACGCGGAGATACGTTACAAAGCACGTAAGAAAATACAATAAAAATTTTGACCGTTTTGTATAGCAACGATGGCGGATTTTTATGCACTTGTGGGAAATTTTATAGAAAAATCCAGAGAATCCGTACAGTATGTACAATGGTAATACACAAAGCATCCGAGATAGAGTAACTGTAATATTTAATAGAACGGAACAAAATTCTGTTTAAGTTCTATCTTAAAAATATAAATTTGCGTAAAACTCCGCAATCCAGTGATAACATTGTCTATTAGGAACACGATTGAATTCCATAAAGAGAGTAGTCGAGATCGCCTTAGAAGCTTAAAGCTACGCATTTTTTCTTTCCAATATGATCTACGTTAAAAATCGTGCGACGCATAAAATTTTCGAGAAACTTCGATAAACGACTCTCAGTAAAGAACGTTCGTAAGGAATGATCGAACCGTTGAACAGTGGTAAATCTCTTAAATCTTATTCTTCGAAATAAGTGCAATTCTCGATGAAAGAAGAAGAAACAGTAAACTATAATGTCTTCTTCTAAGTTAAATCTATTAGATTGTCCCAAAAGTTTCTTTCATTTCACAAGGAAATAATAGATGCACAACCCTTTTTTCTTTTATATTATTTTATTGATTTTTGTACGATCCACTTTGTTCCACTTTTATTGCTATGATCATACGTAACTCAATAAAATAATATAACACGACAAATATTGTGCATCCATTATTTTCCTATAAAAGGAAAGAAACTTTTGGGACAACCTAATAACACACAGTTTTCGGCTAACACAGGTTTCTTCGCTTCTTTACGAACTTCTTCAGAATGTGAATCTTCGACGTAATTCCCAGTGAAATAAAGAACAAATCTTTGTTAAATCTAACACACAGTTTTCTTCATTTCTTCATGAAGTCTTTGAGGATGTGATCGATATGCATCACAGGAAGAGGCGGCAGTGATCCAGAATGGATCTTTCTATGACATATAAGACCAGCCTTCTGAGCAAACGATTTTCCACACACGTCACAGACGTAAATCCTTTCTCCCGTGTGCAACAGTAAATGCTGACTCAAACTGCTATGAGTGGTAAACGCTCTGGCACAAACAGAACAGCTGTACGGTTTATCCCCAGTGTGTATTCTCATGTGTTTCCTAAAATCGTGATTTTCAAAGAAAGTTTTCCCACATTCTTCGCAGACGGACTTCTCCTTCTTTTCGTGCTGAGTCAACACGTGCTGATCTAGGTTCTCTTTGGTCACCAATCTCTTGTGACACACCGGGCACTCGTATTTCGCTTTATAGTGAGCATGTTTCTGATGAGTATACAGACTGTGACTGTTTTTACAAGTTTTGCCACAGACGTCGCATATCACAGGAGGTTCTTTGTGATTCAGTCTCATGTGAGTGGTCAAATCACCTTTGATCTTGAATTCCTTGCCACACTGCTCGCAGGAGAACTCATAAAGCTGTGTGTGTTTTCGTACAAAGTGAGATCTCAAGGTTTCCTTTCGAGAACAGATAAGACCACAAATAATGCAGGCGAATTTCCTGTTACTGGTTGTTCTGTTCTCGCCTGAATCTTCGTGATTTTGTACCAAGTGAGCAATCATTGTGGATCTTTTGTTGCAGCGGAAGTCGCAGATCGTGCATGATAAAGCTTCCTGTTTTTGAGATACTAGCTCCATGAAAGAATCGTCCTTTGATGATACGTCTTTCTTCTTTCGATTTTCGTGAGTGAGCTTGTGTCTTTTCAATAAGTACTTCTTCTTGAATTGTTTTTGACAGATATCACAGGCTGGTAAGATCTTATAGTCGTACTCTTGAGATGAGTATGTTTCTTGCTTGGTTCCTCCGGCGGGTGTAGGTAATTTTGAAACGCAGATGGAATTTGATTGGGATAGTCCGTCCCTAAAACAGGAAAATGGCTAAAGTTTATTAGAGTTCTACAAGGATGGTACTTACTGTCGATGATTACTTACAGTCGAAGTTAATAGTCACGACGAGTTTGATGTGAAAATAGTAAAACTAGCAGTAGTATGTATTTATTCTATTGTTCGGGGATAACGATAACGATGATTCATAATTTTATTCGATGTAGCAGGAAAATGGTACAAATAGTTGATTATAAATGGCTGACAATAATTCGTGAGATATAATTGCACTTTCCAATTTCATGATAATTCTTGGAACGTCATTTAGAATTTATAAAATAGCAAACACAAAGAATATAAATTGCGATTCGACCAACAAATGGAAAGATGTCCAATCAATTTTCATTGATATAAAAAAATTGAATTCATCATTGAACGTTGTATTCATTGCGAGATATTCAATTTTTGTATCAATAGAACGAAGGATGCTAGAAAAATTTCAAGAAAATTATAGTTTTCTTATATTATAGCACGTTGAAGACGTTTCAAAGATATTATGCAATGTATTTATAACTATATTATTGATGGTGTAATCAAGTGGCAAAAATCCATACTAGAGGCAATCGTTTCTCTTTATGGCACTTCAAGGATGCACAATTATTGATTAATTGTTAGAGATGAACTTGCCGCTTCCCGAAATAGTTGTACTGAATTTCCTGAAACATAAAATCGTAAATACGATTAAAATTAGATCATTGGTCAAAGCATCGTGTACCTTGAAATTTATTTATATAGTTACCTATAACTGCTTTACAAATTTAACATAAATTAAGTCAACGTTAAATCGTTCAGTGTTTGTAATAAATTTTATGCAATACTTATCTGCAATTTGATTCATTTCATCTCATGTAAAATGTCATGTCAATCTTTTCACATTTTCCAAAACTCTACAACGTAAATTTGCATTTACATACACTAGAAATTGCGCGCTGTTCACTGCGCAAAAGATAATTTCATTCAAAGGATCTATTTTCTATTTAAATAAATCGAATAAAATAAAAATTAGTTATCGATATATATCGTAATAATTATATTACAAAAATAAGTATTCGATCGTATTGAAAATTATGTCATTTTATTTCAAGTAATGATTGACAATTATTAAACTTTGAAAACTTTGGACAATAGTTATGAAAAATATATCTCTCTCACGAGATTGTGCTGAAAATAAATTCTTATAATCTCATCCTGTATACAATATATGTCACAATGGATCTTGTTATCTATTTCACTAAATGACTCGTTTCTACAATAATCACATTGATTTGATAGAAACGACTCGTACAAAATTATATTTCTCTTTTCATCGAGTATCGAGTATGTGCACGAGAATGAATGTTTGACATGAATGAATGACAAATAAATGTTTGAAAATATTAAAATATGAACATCGATGTTTACGTTCGGATTATAATAAAATCATAATCATAAAAATCAGATAATTGCGGTTACGCAAAATTACGTGAAATATTAAACAGAAATTAAGAGTTTAAGATTTCCCTTTCGTAATCCTCTCTCCACTAATAGAATTCTAATATATTTAATGACACATCTTGTTAACAACAAATCGAGGAAGATCGACCTCTGCTTTATACTAATTTTACAAACGATTCAATAGATTCAATCTAATTAAATTAGCTAATATAAAATCTTCTGGTGTGACGAACACGAGAATATTTTTTTTAATCCAGATACGTATATCATTCTTTCAGACGGATGATCGTAAGGAAATTTTATTTCTGACAATAGGTATTCGTACTACTTAACATCCTTCTGGAAGAATAGTCATTTTTCCAGGAGCCAGTTAGACAACGCGAGTGATACGAAAAATTGGCCCTGTCACGATTATCGAATTTTTAATGTCTCGATCTGGTCTCCGTTCAAATTAAATTTCGAGTTTCCATTTCAATCGGGTAAAAAAAATCTGAACGTTAGGAATATTAGGAAAATAGGAAAATTATTCATAGGTAAATCATTACGCAAGGGAACTTGATATCTGCAATTCATGGAAATACAAATTGTAGCTTTAGAAATTGCTCGGTCACTGAGAATAACGATAGACTTCGAACGAGAAACGAAGTAGATTATTGCGAAGAAATAGCAAGTATGTAGCAAGTTTAAAAATATCTGGATTAAAAAGATCAACTTCCATGTTCTGTAACGTCACTTCACCGTTTAATGTGCACGACACACGCGTCTAGTCCCACGATAAAATCATTCTTTCTTCATAAAATCGCTAAGAATATGTTCTATGTGCACCACTGGCAATGGAGGATGCACTCCAGGATGCGATTTTCGGTGACAAATCAGGCCAGGCTTCTGCGTGAACGTTTTACCGCAAATATCACAGATATACGGTCGTTTGCCCGTATGAATAAGCAAGTGTTGCCTGTAAGCCGTGCGACGCGCAAAAGCTTTACCGCATACGTGGCAATCGTATGGTCTGTCCCCAGTATGTGTCATCATGTGTTGTTTCAATCGATGATTCTCTGTGAACGATTTCCCACATTCTTCACACACGAAACTCTCCCGTCTCTCGTGTTGCAACAAAATGTGCTGATCGAGATTCTCCTGAGTGACCATACGTCTTTTACAAATTTCACACTCGTACTTTGGTTTGAAATGTGCCCACTTCTGGTGCACATACAGAGAGTTACTATTCGAGCACGTTTTCCCACACACGTCGCAAACTATGGGCCCTTCTTTGTGCTTAAAACGCACGTGTAACCTCATGTCACCTTTGACCTTGAACTTCTTGCCGCAATATTCGCAATCGTATTTATATTCTGACGCGTGTTTACGTTCTAAATGCTCCTTCAATCTACGTCTATTCTGGCACTTGAAGTCGCACACGTCGCAAGAGTACTCTTCAGGTTCTGCGGTGTACCTATAGCTACCTCGCCTTCTACCTATACGTTTGGTCGAGTGTTTTCTACTAATGTGAGAATGAAGCGTAGATTTGTTTGTACTCTCGTAGTTGCAGAAGTTGCAGGCATACGTCAGACTTTCGGCATCTTTCGCTTCTTCTTCCTCGGTTTTGTGCTCTAGGGCGACATGCATCTTGAAGGCAACCAGACTGCGACATATTTTGAAACAGACTTTACACTTGTAACGCTGGGCCTGCTCGTGAACAGCGTTTCTGTGTCGTTTTAGCATTTGCATCACCGGGAAACAAATGTTACACTCTTCGCAAGCATAGACATTATTGGTGTCGTCGTAGTGATCCTCGTTCGTCGATGGAACATCGTCCATATCTTCCTTTTTTATTTTAATAGGGGATAGATCGTCGCCTGCCTCGTCATCAGCTGGAATCATGAAAATATCTTCCGCGTCATCATCGTTCTTTATGGTATCGTCTATCGATTTTGCGATTGTTTTTTCACACTCTGAGAGTTTTAGTGGATTTGCTGGAAGGAAGGCATAGTACAGGCAACCCTCAACGTCGACTACTTGCCACGCTTCCATCGGAATAGATTCCTTGCCATATATAAAACGTCCATCCCCATTCAGAGTCCTGAAAATTACAGAACAGTCAGTTAGGTACTTGACAAACGAGCTGCTGGATTATTTCGTCGACAACTCGGAAATATTCGCCTGCTTTTTGTGTTATTACAAGTGAAACTTCAACACACTAGAACATGTGAGGATTTTTGTCATTGCGGTTAAATGACTGCAAATTATACTTGTCCACATACATGAATCTAAGGTAAAGTTCTCACAAACGAAGGAAGAAGAAACGTGCCAGACTTACAATTGCAGACAAATTGTCCAATTGCTGTGTAATTATCGTTAAATTGCAGGAAATTAGTCAGAGGAAAATAGAAGAACTTCATTGGTCGGTTAATAAACATTTCGCCGTAATGGAACTGTAACGAAGATTAATGAATATCATTGTTGAATATAACGCTTTGAGAGTCTCGATTCAACGTTGGATATACTATATATATATATATATGAAAAAAAATCTAGCAACACGATGTATTTTACAGATATGCAAGGTATATATATATATATATATATATATATATATAAATATATATTCGGAGTGTTACAAATGAACGAAATTGCCCAATAACGATTTTAATATAAAATAATATTTTTTACAAATAATTTAATGCGGGTGATTAGAATTTAAACAAAAATTTGAACAATCGTTTGGAAATGCGCTTTTAAATGTCTCGATATGTTAAATAGGAGTGAAGATAATTTCGATATTCCAAACATACAGCTTTTAAAAATGAGGATAGAACGCAGTGCGTACTACAAACGCAAAAGAACATGGATTGTATGCGCTGCATACAAAAGCAGTTGATTTCACGGAGATTCTCTTTCTGAAAATGTTCAATCTCCATAGCGTGCTATAATAACGCTAGCAACTTGTAAAAATAACATAGGCGATAAGCTATCGTATACGCGTAATATCTTACGAGTAACTTAACTTTTTACATCGTTCTTCGACTCTTTGCGTTCCATTAGTTTGCCTCGCATTTAAAATAAATTTAATTTTCCATACTTTTATAAAAAGTAACATGCACTGTTGTTGAAATACAGTAGAATCTCCGACGTATGAACTAATCGGGGGACAAAAACCGATCAATTTTTGTATAATACAGTTGAGAGATAACATGGAGGATAACGGGTGTTTCTATAATGAATATTCTACTGTGTTTCTATTAAATCGAATCGTAATAAAACAGAATGTTTTACACGAGGATAAAATGGTACAAGAGATAAAATGTTTAGCTTGAGAAAAGTTTTAGCAATGTGAATTTCTATTATCTTAATAGAAAAATTCTATTTCACTCTTTTCTATCTTCAATTTCGCTTGAAATTTTACTTCAAACTTTAATAGAAAAATCTTTATATATTTTACGCCGTTATATATATGTA
The DNA here is from genome assembly GCA_014737475.1 of Bombus confusus. Taxonomy (NCBI): domain Eukaryota; kingdom Metazoa; phylum Arthropoda; class Insecta; order Hymenoptera; family Apidae; genus Bombus; species Bombus confusus. The sequence continues at coordinate 2,056,175 of JACXIV010000015.1, forward strand.
CCTGTACCATTTTTTTTTTTTTTTTTTTTTTTTTTTTTTTTTTTTTTTTTTTTTTTTTTTTTTTTTTTTTTTTTTTTTTTTTAGAGAAATACTGACTCTATGATCGGAAAGAAGCGAAAAACGCACTTTCTGCCACTTCTCTCTTAGAAATAAAAATTATCCAATAAAACAGAATGTTAAATCCAATTCAACATGAAAAATCGCAAAGGTATAATCTCTAATAATAATATAAACCATAAAGTGTTAATTGCACTAGACTGTTCGCTGTGAAACAGTTCTCGATCCACAGTTCGCCCTTAAACGATCCACTTCAATTGTCTATACAATTAACAATCTCAATTGTTCATCACATCGTTTAATATATGGTCGATCAACACTCTTGGAAGCGGAGGATGCGATCCGGGATGAGATTTTCTATGACTGATCAATCCAGGCTTCTGCGTGAATGCCTTGCCGCAAATATCGCAAACGTAAGGCCTGATGCCAGTGTGAATTAACAAATGTTGCTTCAACGCTGTTCTACGTGCAAACGATTTGTTGCATATGGTACAAGTGTACGGTTTGTCGCCAGTGTGGATCCTCATGTGTACCTTTAATCTACTGTTTCTGGAGAACGTCTTGCCACATTCTTCGCAAACCACGTTCTCCCTCTTCTCGTGCTGTCGGATCATGTGCTCGTTCAAATTTTCCTGAGTGACCATTCTCCTTTTACATACTTGACACTCGTATTTTGCTTTATAATGAGCAAATTTCTGATGCACGTACAACGAGTTGCTGTTCAGGCACGTTTTCCCGCAAACATCACAGATAACCGGTTGTTCTTTATGGCTGAAACGTATGTGATTCGTTAAGTCGCCTTTCACTTTGAATTTCTTTCCACAAGTCTCGCAAGAAAATTTAAAATCATCCGTATGCTTCCTGGCCACGTGTACTTTTAGTTCGTATTTGTTCTTGTTCTTATAGTCGCATTGAGTGCAATAAAATAATTGCGGTTGGCCGTCGGACGTGCAAGATTTTGGTACCTTGTGCTTCCTTTTTATATGTGAGTATAAAGAGGATTTTTTGTAAGTCTTAAATGAACATTCGTTGCACGAGTACTCTTCGCCGATGTCCATCTTATGCTGCCGCTTATGCGAGTACAGAGTACTTTTCTTCGTACATTTAAAGTCACACAGATTGCATTGTTCCTCGACAGGCTTTTTACTTTGTTTCTTGCTCGCGCGAGTAGCCACCGAAGCTTCGCTCTTGCATTCGAACTCGAACGGCGCGCCTGAGACGCTCGAACTGTCCTTATCTTGCTCCTTTAAACAGGTTTCTCTAGATTCTTCCTTCTCCGAAGGTTCATCGTTGCATCTCTTCTTCGAGATTTCCTCTCTATCGAACGTCTCGTGATTCAGCGTTATATGAGAAATCAGAGTGCCGCTTCTTTTACACACAAAGTTGCAACTATTGCACGTGAAGTAAGTCGTCTTCCGGTCTCTGTGCTCCTCCATGTGTTTGTTCAAACTAGACCGAGTGCCACATTTTCTGTTGCAAACGATGCACAACATTTTTAAATCCTTTTTCGCTATAGACTTGTGTTTCTTTCTAATATGAACGCTCAACGCGGACCTCTCGCTACAGATAAACTCACAGGATGCGCAACCGTACCTTCTTTTCTTCCTCGGTTTCTGCGGTTGCACCGGCTTAATCTGCTTTGCCGAACATATCTTCAGTCGATGTCTAGAGTTCGATCGTTTTCTACGAAGCCACGAGTTCAACTTGTTGGATACCTTGTGCCTGCTTAACATGCTTTCCATAGGGAAGTTCATATTGCACTTGTCACACGTGTAAAAGTTGTATAAGTGGACCAAACTGCCGACGTAGGTTTTCACGTTATTCTCTTCTTCATCGGTCTCCATTTTCACGCATGTTAGGGAGATGTTGGGATTTTCTTCGGTAATTTCTTTCGAAAATTCTAGCATTTTCTTGTCGTCCAACACAGGCACCAACGAGTAGTGCAATTTACCATCGGGATCGACGTGCTGCCATAATTGCATGGGTACAGAGTCCTCCCCAACGATGAATCGACCGGAAGAATCCGTGGTGAGGATCTTTCCGCAAGATCGGTCCCTAAAACACAATTGAAAAGGAATGATTACTTTCGAAGGATTTTATTTGCCATTTTCGTACACAGGCATTACTTACTGCTGATCTAAGTCGTCTTTACAGATTTCTATGCGATTTTGTCTGAATAGAAATGTATGGTATACGAGGTTTGCGAGATTGGGAGTGATCTTTTTTTTTTATTCCGCACTATTCTGGTTTTTTTTTGGGAGGGTTACATTGATTTTATTGATATCTTCGTATTCGATTCTAAAACGTGCGAACTCGCGTATGACGAATGTACAAAATTAAAACATCGTAGAGAGACGCGAAGAATGTGTCGAACACACGCAGATAAATAAATATGAAAATAATCCTATAAATAATGACATAATCGCATTTACAGAATAAAATGTTCGAGCCACGACGAGGACATGTTTTCAAAAATATTAGAAATATCATCAAACGTTTGGTATTTTCAAGAAAATACTCACTCGTTTTGTGAACTTCATCCTCTATATACAAGCTGTTTTACAGTTTTTCACGTACTTAATGCTAATTATTTTATTTATATCGTAATATACGATGTTATATTCTATTATACTTTATCGCAATAATACTATACTTTATCTCTCTCTCTCTCTCTCTCTCTCTCTCTCTCTCTCTTCGTTCGTATTGCGCTTTACGCTTCGATCTCAGATCGATTCACACAGATTCTTCATAATAAAAATTAAAATGGCACGAAATATTTTTCGAAAAAGAAATGCTGTCAAAGCATTCACAGATAAGTACGAAAGTCTAAATAAGTATCGTCAAAATCATTGCAAGTATTATCAGTGGACCATTTATGGAAATTCATAGTTTTATAAATACAAGCGAGAAAATTAAATTCAAGCAGAGATATGTTTCGTTTTCGTTAGATATTAAAAATTTAAGAGACTTGACTAACGAGAACAAGTGTAGAAATTCGAAAGAATATTTAAAAAAGTAAATAAAGAGCTCCTGTTGACAAATTGGTCTCAGGTTGCTGGAATTCAAGTAACGTAACTAATCTGAATGGCCTTTTCTCATAAATACATAAAAAGTACTATACGTATCGTTATGTTACAGCGAAATCTCTGCTTGGCATTCAGTCACGGTGTCGGCAACGCTTTTCTTTTTGCCAAGAGGCACAGGAGGCGAAGACAAATGAGCGTCAGGATGTTTCCTTCTATGCTCTATCATATAATATCGCCTCTTAAAAGAGTGTCCACAAAGATCACAGATATGTGGCCTCTCCGTAGAATGGGTCAAGAGATGCATATTCCTCATGTGCGACGTTCTAAAGTTCCTCTTGCAAATATGACAAGTATACGGTTTCACGCCTGTATGTGTAGTCATATGAGTCGATAAATACCTTTTTGATGCAAATGCCTTTCCACAGTCTTTACACTCGTACGTTTTACTGTGTTGTTGCATATGATTGTCTAAGTTCTCCTGTGTCAAAAGCCGTTTACTACAAACGTTACATCGGAACTTATATTCGTTCAAATGAACCACTTTCCTGTGCTTATACAAAGAATAGTTGCTCGTGTAAAATTTTCCACAGATGTCACACATGTGCTGCGAATTGCTGTGAGTTCCAACGTGGAATTTCAAGTCCCATTCCATTTTGAAACGCTTCCCACAGTGTTCACACGCGAATTTATAATCGTCCGTGTGTCTCCTGATGTAATGGGACTTGAGGTTGTTCTTCGTCTTCGAACGATAATCACATTTGTCGCAGCAATGTAATAAACTGGAGTCGACGTCTTGATGGATTAGACGATGAGATTTCAAGTCGCATTTCAGTTTGAACGTTTTGTCGCAAGTTGAACATTTGAAGGGCCGGTGGAAGCTGTGCTTGCTGATGATATGACGGAGGATCTTGTTCTTCTGTTCGAAGGTCGTTTGGCAGATATCACAGGTATAAGAACCGTCGTTGAGTTTCTTATATAGATCTTCCTGTCGTGTAGTTTGTTTCTTGTTATTTTGTAATTGATTTGTACAATTGTTGGAATCTAGAGATAATTTTTCCTTTGTAGGATTTTTCACCGAAGGCGTTTCGTCGTCGTCTATTTTCCTACGTTTGGAGTTTGTGTTATTGCTTGCGATACTTTTCGTTTCTGTGCGACTAGAAGAGTTGTTCAAACGCCTGTTGCTTCTGCGTTTGCGGTTCTTCGAAGCTCGAAACGCGATTCTTCTTTGAAGAATGTTCGATGGTTTGCGAGAAGCTCTTAATTGGCCTTTCGGTTGTTCAGGAGCGATGGCTTTGTTCTTCGGGCTTAAGTGCTGCGTTGGTTGCCTAAAACATGAACGAAACGAGTCAGTAAAAGTTATTCTCGCTCTTTGGTGAAGAAATTTATGGAGCATTCATTTTTTCTTCTTGTACTCCGTATTAGCGAAAGTTGATATTTCTTTGATGCACATTTATATTTTCACATGAAATTATTTGTTTCTTTGAATCTATAAGGTATTGAAAATAATTGTACATATTATCAAATGCGTTGAAATGAATTCTTGAAGTATCTGTATTTTGAAGTACGTATGAGTGTACAAGTTATCGTACATAATAAGAATAATCGCAGATATATTTGTTAATCACATTTCACAAAAGAAAAACAAAACAATCATCTCTTTATCTAACGATGTTAGCATATAATTTTCATTCGTCATGCAATGATCTACATATTTATTCGTGACTATTTCTTAGCAATGGCGTTAGTAATGGAATAGACTGAAAGTCTTCTTCTGCTGTATACAGACACGTAGTCCAACACTTAAGTGCGTTAAAAGATAAATTTTACTATCAGTGCAGATGAAAATTTTACTGCAAATATCGACGTACATGGGAGAATGAAATCCAATGGTCGTCACCGTATAATTGTAATTTTTGTGATTATACAGAGAAGAAGTAACTTAATCTGTCTTTCTGCGGAACTTTCATTATTCGTTTGTTCGATGATACAGCTTATGCATAACGTGTAACTAAAATAGGAATTGCTTTTAGCTGAATGACTTGTAAATTAAAGCTTTGAAAAGATATCGTTGGAAACGCAATATGTATATATTATATGTATATATATTCCGATGAATATAATTACAGGGAATATATTATTTTCATAGCGGAATGATTTAAATTGTGCGAATAATGATTCAGATGAAGCATATATCAAACGCAGTTTACAATCATCTCGTGTAATGTAGCATGTAGCACGTGTATAGTATAGTAAATATCTAAAGATGGCATGCGATTAATTAAATTCCAACGCAGGTATTTGCTGTAGTTCGACGTTCTGGGTGGAGAGAGTGGAATTTAATCTATTGTAGAGAAGCTTCTATTAATTAGACATTCGATCTATTTGTTGCTACTACAGAAAATGAAAATTACAGACTGAAAAAGCTATTAAAAAAAAAAAAAAAAAAAAAAAAAAAAGTGACTCACCTACAAGAAAGAATAGTCTTCGTTTTGCGTTCTTAAAAAGCAAAAAAGCTGTTAGAGAGTTGAATTTTTTTCTCTTATTCGCTAATGTACAATATAATTTTGATGTCTTTCATACGTACATATATCTTCGTTTTCAACGAAACTCATTGTTCGATTTTACATATTTTAGAAACATTAATTAAATAATGCACTATTTAATATACTATTTAATAAACTTGTTGACTTAGAAAATATGCAACGTCCGAGATTGCAATATATATAATACTTTATACTTATACGTTATAATACTTACTTTTTACACTTAGAATTTCACAAATTATCATAACAACAAAGTTTCTGCCTTTATTCTTTAAAACTTTTAACGACACGAGAAAATGTATAAGAACAATATGCTCTTTAAAAGACGCGATATTCGTTTGTTTTATACGCACATATATTTGAAACTAATATAAACACCCTTTTACGTTCACAGCTAAAGAATGTAAACAATATTTATATACCTGCGCGTAATAAAAATTACTATTTGACTATTTAACTTTAATATCGTATCAATATTATACGTTTATATACTAAGTGGATATGTAGGGTGTACCCAACTTAAATGTCAAAATTTCGGGAGCGTGTAGGGGACGGATACGTTAAGGAAAAAGGACCTTTAGAGATTTACTTCATTTTGGAGAAAAACGAAAAGAAAAAAGAAGAAGCAGATAAGTTTCCGTTTTTCCTCTTATTTACTCGCGTTCTATTTTATAAAAATAATGTTTAAAATGTCTGCCTCTTGCAGTAACGCAAGCATTACATCTAACATTGTCCACTCTCATGGCTAATTGTTGGCCTAGTGATATTCGATGCACTAAAGCTACGATTCGGTGTCTCAGAATAAAAAAGTGTTAATAAATAATTAAAATAAAATAATTAAAATTATTAAAAATAATTAAAAATAGCGTATCGGTCCCCTACACGCTCCCAAAGTTTTGATATTTAAATTTAGATTACCTTGTTGATAAATACTCCACACTCCATCGATAATATTACATTTAATATAATGTTATTTATAAATAAATTTAATTACTTGAAAAATAATATCCTATAGTAATTCTATAGTACGAAAAGAAGAAAAGCAAAGAATGATAGATAAAATAACAAACTTCAGCAACCACAGACAAAAAAAAACAGATTCTTTTCCATTGCACGATTTAAGGCTGTTCAGGTTGTTTGTGCGATTCTTGATGTTTCAAAAACGAAGCCTTATACTTAAACACGACTCCACAAACGTCGCATTTAAAGGTGAGGAGATGTCGTTGCATGTGATTGTTTAATGAATTCAAGCTGCTGAATCGCCATTTGCACTTGGTGCAATTGAATAGCTTTTCTTGATCGCTGCTTTGCGACGGACACTCAACGGCTACGTTCTGATTACTTTCAATTCTCTCGTTATCTACACTGTTCGAGCTTATATGTGTTATGCTGTGGTGCTTTTCAAGGGAAGGAGCATGTTGAACGTATTTTCCACGAAGGTCGCGAATACGCGGTTTGAACGTGTGCTTGTTTTCATGATGTCTTTTAAGATCACCTTCATATTTAAACTTCTTCGGGCAAAGGTTACATTTGTAACGGGCGATCTTCGTGTGCATCCTGATCTGATGACGAATCAAACCCTGCTTTCGTCTTGTGAAGAAGTTGCATTCCGGACACCTGTATAGCTTACGGACATTGTGCACCAGCATATGACGCTGCAGTGTCTTCTTGGTCTTCAGGAGTTGATGGCACAGCGAACATTCGACCCGTGTGCCACTATGAGTATCTAAGTGCGCTCGTAATGTGACCTTCCTCCTGAAGATCTTCGAACAGTGGTCGCAAATAAACGTCGGTTCCGCCTTGCTCGTACTATTAGAACCATTGTATTGTTTGTTCAACGAATGTGGAAATTGTAGAGGCGTATGAATAAGTAGAGTCGAATATATCGGAGCAGTTTCGATAACTCGAGGTTGTTGTCGCTCAAGCGATACGGTTAGCTGTTGTCCGGCCATAACTTCTGGTATGTGATGTTCCACCAATTTGACGCCGGTATCTCCCATAATGCACTGATCCACGTGTTTCTCTGCCGACATTTTGTTCACCATGGGAAGGAGGAAGTATTTGTCGATGTTTTGCACCACGAGGTACGTTTGTTCCAGCGGATCACGCTGTGTCGACCTAAAAGCGAAAAGACAAAGCTGCGTTAATTGGAGGCCTGATTTTCCTATATATTTATTTCGTGGAGAACGTGCAAAGTTTTTACGACGCAGACCATGTGTATCAAGACTATTCGTTATATTCGCTGGAGTACTCGAACTAATTTTGTTTCTTATACGACATATGTATATGTATATATATATATGATACGAATGAAGTAACACGAATAACGAATTGACGAAATAGCTGGAAAATAAAAGCGATAAAGGGCATTCAATTTGAATTGAATATAGGCAGATGCTCTGATACTTATGATCGACAATGTATTTATTGTTCTAGCAGATTTGTTAGGATAGAAATAAACACATGTGTTTCCCTGTTCCGAAGGACGCCTTACGTAGCTGCTGAAAAGTGTTTCAAACGTGCACATTATATTCGTGTATGATACTGAAAGAAAGTTGAATAAAATATTAAACCAAGCTCGTTACACATGAAAAGATTCTTGTTAGAACTAATTACGTTGGTTCAGTTTTATTTCACATATACGATAATATTAAATTCAATATTTTATACATGAGTATTGAATATCAAAAATAATCATCTATAAATATGGAAAAAGGAACGAAGAAGACTGCACATTGTTGTGTACGAATATGCTCTCTTCTCCACTAAAAAAAGTAACACTAGGTTAGTAGTATGTTAAACACTAACAAGAAGGGTTATTTTTATCTGAAAAAATTATTCTTCTGTATAATATCAGTAATACAGCCCATGAGAACTAGGGTATTTTACATGGTCTTATATACTTATATATTTTCGTCTCTTTTTTTCAAATTTACAAGCGATATAAATTTCTTCCGTAAGAATATCTGCATCTATATTACATTGTTTGCGTTACGGCCATATTCATATATATATATATATAAAAGACATTTTCGTGTAAAATTTTGTTGATTTACAAATTATTTTTCTGTTAAATCTTAATATGATATCCAACTAGAAAGAAAGTTTTATGTCGGAGAATGATTTTCACTTAGTATGTTACATTAAATGTACATCTACGCTGTACAGAGTACTTACATTAGCCTGAACGAGTCGAAGGCAACCAAACCAACATCAAACATCGCGATCGAAATTTTTACGAAAGTCAGCTATTTTTCAATTAATCAAAATAAATTTCTATTTTCACAGATACATAACAATACGTATCTTCCAAGCGAAATGAATACCTTTTCAACGAAACAAACTTTTAAACATATAAAAGGTTTCACCGAGTTTCACTTCGTTTGGATTAACACTCGAGATTTTGAAAATTAATAATTAATTATTCGCCTGCAGCTGTTTATTCTTCGGTGAAAATCCATCGATAGGAACAATTTAACATTAGTATTACAAATTACGGTAATACAATTACGATATTACGAATGATTAAAGACAAACAGGAGGGAAACCGACTATAGGACACCAAAACGATATTTTAAATAAAACGTTAGCAGGAAAAGAATAATTTAAACGAGTTAGAAAGAAATTGTTTAAAATCGTCAAAGAATCGAACATTGTAACCTCTAATTCGATCTTCCTTGATCATTCAGAATCTTGCAAGCTACCTCATATTAATAACTGCAAGTATTTATCACATTCAATGAAAACTCATTTTTTCAAAACATGTAAAAGACTTACGTACTACGTAGCCTGGTGAGTATAGCGCAGCCATATGGATCGTGTGCTTGTAATTCGAAACTCACAGAAATTCATTGACTCGATGAAACACTTAACTACTTCACAGAATGCCTCAAAAGAAGCTTCACCGTAACAGTCTCGAATTCAATGAATCAACAAATATTCGAGAAATCGATGCTCTCGATCACACGCTTTTCACATTTTTCCTAACATTACGCGTAAAATGGAAATATACAAAAGCGTCTCGTCACACGTTGTCCGTTCGTCTTGCAATTATTTGCTGCTCTTGTTCACGATTATTTTGTCCTGCACACCATGCAGCAGGTTCGTTATTTTAATCGGAGGAGGTGGTGGGTGCACCCCAGGGTGCTTTCTGCGGTGCAACATCATGGGTGACCTCTGGGTGAAACTCTGACCGCAAATGTCGCATACGTAAGGCCTTTCGCCAACGTGCGTCAACAGATGAATCTTCTGCGAGCTCAGACATCCAAAAGTTTTCCCACAAATCGCGCACAAATAAGACTTCTCCCCGGAATGAGTCCTGAGGTGCTTGGTGAGGCCATACTTCGTCTTAAATTCCATGCCGCATTGTTCACAAACGTATTTAATTTTATGCAGCTCCATATGGTTATCCAAGTTCTTCTGCGTCTTGAACTTTTTCTTACACGTCTGACAGGGGAACTTTTTCACCTTCGTCTTGTGTTTGTAATGCTTGTGGAAGTACAGCGAGCTTTTGCTGGGGTAAGACGAGCCACAGATATCGCACACGCAAGACTCTGTATCGTGATCTTTCACATGTGTCGTATAATCTGATTGTACCTTAAACATCTTGCCACATTGTTCACATTTATAGTTGTAGTCTTCCGTGTGCTTTCTGATATAGTGAATCTTCAGATAAGGCTTGGTGCGTGCTTTGAAGTCGCACAGGCTACATGCATGTAGGTTTACCGGTTCATCGTGAACCTCCATGTGCCTGCTTAGATGAGCTGTGGTTTTGAATCCTTTCGTGCAAATAGGACACTTATGAGGTCTCGAGTTACTGTGCTTGAACATGTGCCGTGTATGTTTGCTTTTACGATCGAATGTCGCGTAACAGATCTCGCACGTGTGTACTTTCTTCTTAGGGAGTATTGCTTTCACAGCTTTATTTTTCTCCTGTTCTTGCTCCTGTTCTCTCTTTCGGAAGTCCAAGGGAGCGTCGTCGAGATCTTCGAAGGAATCGCTGTTACTTGAATCGTCCTTTACTTTTTCTTCTGTCTGATTTGTCTTGGTTGAATCAACGCCATCTTCTTTTGGTGGTTCAGCCTTCTTTTCTTCGGTGGAACCCGGTGGCGGTTCCTTCATCATGAACACACTCAGCGACGTTGGTATCCGAAAGTAATTATCTTCTAGCTTTACTATCAGAAAAGTTGGGGCGAGTGGATCTAGCGGATTGTACCTAAAAAACCATAAAGCTAGTCAGTCGATTGCGATAAAGATAGTCACTCTTGTGATTGGATGAGTGAGAGGATCGTGTAATTTTTTGCTTTGTTCTGTTTCTTTCAGTTTTGCTAAACCGCGCACGAGAGCATGCACCTGGTGTGTGTATGAGATCAGTAGTCGTTTTAAGAAACTTGTCACTTCAGTGATTTCAGTGAAATTTGTTTTGCTCTTCCTCTAGAAGCCTCGAATGCGTCTAAGGTTTTTTCAGTATGCGTTTCGATTATAGTCACTGCGTGTTTTACGGAACTTACGTATAGTTATTCTGTAGAAGAAAGAGTATTAATTTGTTTTAGTATAATAATCGGTAAAGAATGATGGAAGAACAAGATAACAATAATCACGTACATTACATATTGTAAAATTGGGGTATTTTAGGAAATATGCAACAGTTGTTTTATATATGTATATATATATATATTGGTTTGATATAGTTTTATAAGTACGACAACATAACGAATTTAGCAGGCCTTTCGCTTTCAACGATACTATGTGGAAAACGATTAAAATTCTTTTATTGCAAATGTAGAATATTAAAAATAAAATAAAATGTCAAACGTGAGTATAAAAATTGTTTAATACGTCAAGTCACGAGCGATTTTAATTTTTCTGTCTCGTTTGATGTCCGATGCTATGAATAATTTTTTATTTTCTATTCAGTAATATAAAAATATAAAAAAAATTCGAGCTTATCTAGGATAAGTTATTGTTATATTTCGGACGTTATAAAATTTACAAGTTATGATTTTGCTTTTAAAGATAGTAATCTAGATATATACAAATATACAAATCTTAGTAATCATTAGAAATGATAAACGCGACTACTTATTATAGGTATGTATATGTACATAAATATATTGCTGTTGACGATGGAATTCAACACCTTTATAAAAATAACGTCTTAAGATAAACTGTTGTTTCAAAAAATATTATTTGCCTTATATATATATATATATATGATGGTTGTAGTTTGTTGTAAAAACCTGTTGTAAAAAAGGTATAGCTTGTCATTTGCAGCTTTTCTTTGAAGAAAAGATACGTCTAATAAAATTGATTGTAATATTTTTACAAAACAGAATATCATCGCATATATTAGTCTATAGAATATCACATATAGATTAAGATACCCGATATATCATGGTATCGGATAACTGAACAATTTTTCTCTTCAGAAATTACCTATTAGATGCCATAGAATGTCCATAAAATTTCAAAAAATCAAAATTTTCGTTTAATGAAAAATCTCGAATGGTCAACCATCTCAACCACTTGGCATAAACTCTATCATCAGTATCAAACATTTTAATTACTACCCAAAATACAGAAACCGTCCCTCCGCGTAGTACGTCGAACATACAAAATCACAATTCTCCACTCACGAAGAACGTGATTTCAAATCGATCATAATCTCGCGTCCAAAACGCAACTTTTATCGATCTGGTTATTCTGCAGTTTCTGCAGATAACTCCTAGCCAATTCAGCAATCTGCGGATGAGTCGAGTGTAATGGCGGAAGCGGTCCAGGATGATGCCTCCTGTGTCTCAATAGGCTAGAACGTTGCGTGAAATCCTCTTCACAAACGTCACATTTATAAGGCCTAATTCCAGCATGCGTCAGAACGTGTTGATAAAAATTGCTGCTCGAAGGAAACGCTTTCTGACACAGGATACAGGTCAAAATCTTCGCCTGGCCATGTTTGAATCTTCTGTGACTCATTAATTCCCGAGTTCCACGATACTCCTTCCCACACTCTTCGCATTTGAAGCCTTTCTCGTGGAGTCTCAAATGATTATCCAATCTACTCCTGTGAAGAAACTTCTTGCGACACAAGTGGCAAGTGTGCTCGTACTTCACTTCCTTCGTACGTTTCTGATGCCTCCATTCGTGGCCTTTCACGTTTTTCACTTCCTTGCCGCAGAATCGGCAGATCTGCAATTCCGAAGCGTGTGATCTCTTCATGTGATGCGTCAGATCTATCTTCAGCTTGTAGCTGCGACCGCAATGTTCACACACGTATTTCGACTCATAATCGCTGTGGGTACGCATATTATGCCTCTTTAAGCTGTCTTCGCTTTTGTATTTCACGTGGCAAATCTTGCATTCGAAGAAGTAATCCGGTCGATGGATCATCTTGTGTTCTTCTAAGGCTCGAGCTGTGTGACACGCCCTTTTGCACATATCGCATTTATACGGTTTCCTGTGTACATACGTTACGTGGTTCTCCACTTTCTTCGCGTTATCGAAACGCTTCTCACAGAAGGGACAAGTGTTTTTGATTTTATCCAAAACTTGATCCACTTCCACTTCGTCTTTCTTTGAAGCGACGGTTTCGGCCTCTTTCTTCCGCGAGGATGTTTGCAGATCTATTTTTGATTTTCTTGAATTTCTTCTGGCATTTTGTGAATTTTCAGAGTCGTATTCCGACTCGGTGGACGAACTGCGCTGCTGCGATTCTTCTAGATCTTCCGATTTCGTGTGCTTGAGATTTGATGTCGTGGCTTGTTTCGATCTTTTTCCTGGCGGCTTATCGACTGCTATTAAACAGTAAGACGAATTTCTTTCTGGGTTTCTTTGCTGTCCTGGGACAGGTTCTTCTCTGAAACAAGGATAGTCTGTGTGTCAGTGCGTGAGAATTATATGTGGTTTATTTATATTATTTATAAAAATTGTCGATAAGTGAAAATATGTCAATCTACAAAGCAAAGTTTTGAAAATTCGTAAAAAGATTATTTCATATACGAATGCTATTTGATGAGATTCTCTCTTCGACAGGAATAACTTATAATATAAATATACAATATAGAAAATAATATATATATATATATATATGCATGATTAACATCTGAAATATATTAAAAATGTAACTTACTTTTGCGTCGTTTAATACACACTTTATTGAATAAACCGTGGTAGGTTAAATGTCAGTATTTTCACATGAAATACATGAAACCATCAGTTTGCGAAACACTTTTCAGTTTTTGCACATAATAAATAAATTTTACTATTCATTAAGTTCAACAAACTGTTTTTATATACTGATCGTTTGTAATTAAAAATATTAACTAAAAATTATATTTTTTTATTAAATGTGTTTATATCATTTAGAACAGATATTATTTTCTGCAGATTTTATCATAAGAACAATAAGTTTTCCCTGAAAACTCTAGGTAGCTTAACTTTATCTAAATAAGGTGACGACGTTTCAAACCAATTAACGATAAAAGATATCAAAACATGGTATGCTCTATAGAAAATACATCTATCATAATTTCTTCTAAAATCCCTGTTTGTCGACAAATCTATCTATCTGGATTAAAGTTCTCTATACAGTGTTAAAATATTCGTTTCGATTAAAATCAGTCTCAATAACACTTACTACAAACTTACTACGAACAACGGTATAACGAAGCGATAAGATCAATTCGTTAACGTAATCATTTTTGTGGTTCGTATTTATCATTAATCGCCATATAAAACAAGATTTTATGCTGTGTCTCTCGCGTATATTTCTCCACAAGCATTTCCATTTACTCTCGGAACGCTTCTTTCGGTCGAATTTTTCTCAAGTTCTTTCTCTACGATAAAACCCACAATGTAGTCACACTACAGTATTTCACGTTTCAAACGTTAGAAAGTTTCTGCAATATATTCTTCGCGATATCTGCTATGGACGTAGTTTCTGTGAACGAAGGAAGAGGCCCAGGATGAGTCTTTCGATGTCTCAAGACACTAGATCTCTGCGTGAAATCTTCCCCACAAATATCGCATTTATACGGCCTGATACCCGCGTGAGTGAGCACGTGTTGATAAAAATTACTCGTACTAGTGAACGATCTCTCGCAAATGGTACACGTCGCGCCACGTCTGTGTTTCGTGCTCTTGTGACTACCAAGAGAATACGGCGAAGAGAAAACTTCGTCGCACAAAGTGCACTTGAAACCATCCTTATGCATAAGCAGATGATTGTCCAAGTTGTTACGAGTCGTGAATTTTTTACGGCAAAGATTGCAGCTATACTTGTAAACGATTCTTTTCGCAACCCTGTCGTGCTGCCATTCGTGGTGCGTGATGTTCTTGACGACCTTGCCACAAATTTTACAGATGTGAGAGACGTTTAGATGCGTTTTTTCAATGTGACCGCCCAAATCGATCTTCAATTTAAAACGTTTGCCGCAGTAATCGCACATGAACTTTGGCTCCACGTTGCTGTGCACACGGATATGATGATACTTTAATCCTATTTTACGCTTGTATTTCAAATGGCACATAGAACATTGCAAATACGAATCGTCTTCGTGAGATATCTTGTGCTCTTGCAGGAGCAATTTCGATGGATACCATTTGTTACATTTGTCACAAGGATGAATCTTCTCGTGAAACCTACGTATGTGTCTTTGTAACATGATCTCGTTCTTGAACACCCTTTGACAAACTGGACAGATGGTTTTTAGATTTTCTAGAATTTGGTCCATCTCTTCGTTTTGGGTTTCTGGGTCAGGCACTTTTCGTGATTCTATCTCGTCTTGTACTTCATTTTCCTGTTCTATTTGGTCCTCCGTCGAGTCTAATCGAGTCTCTTTCTCGTGTTTGTCTTTCTCCATTTCACTTTCATCTTCACTGTACCGAGTACACTGTACCCTACTTTCGTTTAATGCCACTGGCCTTTCGCTGTTTTCTAATCGTTTCATTTCGTTCTCGATCGACATCGTCGACGCGTTCACTTTTTGCACATTTCCCATCGGTTGCATTATGTTACCAATTATTATCACTTTATTGTCTTCCTTTGACGTTTGATGTAAACTGGATTTTTGCTTCATAGGCACCACGATCTTTTTGATGTCGTACGATATAAGACCACTTTTATCACAAATCGGTACAAAAATATTTTTAATTACGTTTAATCCGCAAGGGTCTGTGTTCTCAATCGGCTCTAGCATTTTCTTAATCTCGTTAGTCAACGGATCTTCAACTGGAATCAACGGCTCCTTCACCGAATTTATCTTCCGATCGTCTAAAATTTGTCCAGCTGTATCGTTATTCGTTTTTATCGACGACGAATCACTGTTAACCAGATTTGACCAAACGCTGGTACTCGTAATATTCCCGTTCGAAATGAAATCGACGTTCGTTCCATTCTGCGTCGTACTATCAGTTAAATTGCTTTTGCGTTTCTTCAACGTTCGTGATTTATTCATTCTCTTAGAACTTCTTACAAATTTTCTACGTCTCCTCGCGTTTCGTTTGCAAACCGAATTCGCTTTTAGATCGAGTGGCGCTCGATTGCTATTTTTCTGGTCCGGGATTCTGCGACAAAATATAACGAGTTGTTGCATCGGGTTCGGTGGCTTCGACCTTTCCGTCATCCTTGAATTCCTGAAACACCGATTCGTTTAGTCAGTCGTAAGAAAGAATCAACGCAGCACAACGTGAACAAAAAACAGTTGGAAATTGGGTGGATCTGGTTGCAAAACACAGTTTCAAGTCTGTAACAATCAACGACCTTGTTTATTTATGTTGGATTTTTCCTGTGAATCTTGTAAATGTTAGTTTGGGAAGATAAATGGATAGATAAGAATTATGTGACGAATGTTTAATAATTATTAAAAACAATTTAATTAAAGGAACAAACGATTCAGTACAAAGAATAAACGCCTCGAATGTTAATGAGGAAATTAATATGAATTTGTAGTTCATCGTATATAAATCAACAAAATCTCATAATTTAACGAAAACATTTAAATTAGATAGGTAAAGTCCATTCATACACTCTTACAATCACAGTGGAACTTAGGTACAAATAAATGCTTAACAATTCGTCATTTTCTACTTGCTCTCTTCGTCCTTTCTTCGTAACTATTGCACTTTGTTTGACTAAACTATTGATCTATCTCCTATTTACTCGTTTATTTTATAGTATTTATCATCTGTAGGATGAACCATATATATCATTAAGTATATCGTATTTCGTCTGATAAGAACATTCATGATGAAGCGTGCCTTACGCACCCTTCGAGTATATTTGAGTATATTGTGACTACAGAAGGATTAATACGTCGTTAGAATACAACGATACAGATTAATATTATAAGTCTTCGAGCAGGGATACACGTATAGCAGAATATCAGTTTTAAATGTACGATATTCATCGAAGAATGAAGAATGAATATTATCTAAGTGATGAATGAAATAACGAACTTTGAAGTGTAATGCAACCGAATGAAATAAAATATGAATATAATAATACTTGTTCAAATTCTAGTATAATTACCGCATTTAAATTCAAGCGAGATAACCGCTTCCCGCTAGTCGATATCTCGAGAGTCGTCTCGCGTTTCACATAGATTTTTTAATACGAAACAAAAGAATGTACAAACATATTAAAAGTATAAAATTCGTAAAAATTATATATATATATATACATTATTTTTAAGAAAATTATTAAATTATTAGACTAGTTCTATTTTTGTTCGCTGTATTTTTCTTTGTCGACATAGACGACAGCTTATCTTGTAGATTGACATATCGCGATCGAATACACTTTTCAATAAACAGAGAACAAAATCTTTGGTTATTTCCCAAAACTTACAACGAAAACCTCCAACTTATAAGAATTTAAGCGAGCATCGTTCCTAAATTCTGAAAACAAAAAAAATTAATCTTGACTATTCTTTATAATTCTACTTTCTACCAAAAAATATCTGTATCCTAAAATTCTACCATCAGTTTTACATCGAGTACTGCACAAAATTGCACGTGTCAATATTTTAACCTACGTAATATCTGACACCTTAACAAAAATTAATGTCCGTTATTCTCGGGATTATTCGGTGTCAGAGGAGGAGCCGACGGATGACTTCGGTAATGCGTACGACGATGCGTCATCATGCTTCCTTTCTGAGTGAAACCTCGACCACACAAATCACACACGTATGGTCTCACACCACTGTGAATTACTTTATGTGTTCTAAGCGAGGCTCCTCTGGTAAATGTCTTTAAACATATTTTACACTGATACGGTCGTTCGCCAGTGTGTTTTCGAAGGTGCAGCTTCAACGAGTAGTTCGTGGTAAAATTCTTGCCACACTGGGAACACGCATAAGTATGCGAGAGTAGAGCGACGTGATTACGAAGACTACTCGCAGTAGCAAATCTTTTGTGGCAAATGACACAATTGTGCTGCTTGGGCTTCGATTTTATACGCCCACGACGATAAAAGTCAATTTTGGATTGTAATTTCTTCTCACACAGCGTCCTTAACAACTCTAATCCTTTATTATGAGCTTTGTGCTTCTTCAATAAATGACTCTCCAAACTGTTCCATGCTTTGAATCTCTTAGAACAGATACCGCAAGAATGCAGATAACTGTCTTTCTTGTTATTTTCCTGTGTTGTTACTTCGTCATGCACGGTATTCTCCTCAGCCATGCCACACGATCTGTGAATGTGCTGGTTTAGGTCTATTTTTACTTTGAATCGCTTCTCACAGTAATGACACGTAAATTCCGGGTCTGCGTCACTGTGTTCGCGGATCTCGTGATTCTTAACTCCTGTCGCGGTTTTGTACTGCATATGACAGATGGAACACTTATAGAACGAAACCACATCGTGTGTTTTCTGGTGTTCTTCTAGAGCAAAGTCGGAGAAGTAGACTTTACGACATTTGTAGCATCTATATGGTTTCTTATGTGTCCTGACGACGTGCTTTTGCATTTGGTCCTTGTTTCTGAAAGACTTCTGACAGACTGGACAAATGTTCTTTAAAGCGTCCAACGTTGGATCCACTTCCTCCTTGCGTTCATCTGTTGATACGCTGTTTAGTTCTGGCTCTGATACTTTCTCCGTTTTCTCTTCTACCTTCTCTTTCTCTTGTTCCTTCTCTTTCTCTTGTTCCTTCTCTTTCTCTTGTTCCTTCTCTTTCTCTTGTTCCTTCTCTTTCTCTTGTTCCTTCTCTTTCTCTTGTTCCTTCTCTTCTCTTTCTTTGTTCCTCGTCTCTATTTCCAATGACGTCTTCAGTATCTCTTCGTTTCCTTTCTCCTTTTTTTTCTTGCAATTCGTCCGTTTCCTTCTAGCTTTATTCGTTGATAACGTTCCTTTCTCAGTTTCCTTTTCCTGCGGTAAGATCGGTTCCGGCTTAATAGGTACCAAGACCTTTTTAATTTCGTAAGACATCGATCCATCCTCTTCTGGAGATGGAATCAATACACTTTTGATTATGTTTAATCCAGACTCGTCCCTCATTTCGATAGGCACAAACATAAACTTAATTTCCTTCGTCACTGGATTTTTGATAGGCAGCAAAACAGTTTTCACCGAGTCTATGGTCGAGTTATCAACTGTTTTTGTGCCTGAAGGCAAATTACTACCGCTAACTTCGGCTTCGTTGTCTTTGGCTGTCCTCCGACGGTTCTCGTCGTCATCTATTTCAATTTTCAAGGAATTCCGTATCGCGGGACTAGAAGCTGGAACAGTAACTTGGAACTGCGCTCGATCATTTCTATCCTGGCCCAGGGACGTTTCTGCGATCGTAGACCTCCTGAAACATCCAGTTGTTTAGTCAATCATAAGAAAGCGATCGGTATTCTAATTTGAGACAATGGAAAAAGAAGAAACAAGAAGAAGATCAAGAGGATCAGAGTTGCAAATCGGTCTTCGACGAGTTCGATGTCGCATTTATTCGCACGATCCCTGTGTTCTGAGCTTTCAGGGTTCTATAAGTGTTAAGCGAAAATGGTGAGGAACGTGATGGGGGTAAAAACGATGTGAGTATGTATAGCACATAGTGAAAACGATCGAGCGATTTCTGAAAAGGATTTAATTAAAGGAACAAAGAATTCAGTACAAGCAATGAATGTCGTCGAACATTGCACTGAAACAATTCGGTCTTCGGATTGATCGTGAATTTACATTCAGTATCACTACTTACATCAGTAAAATTCACAGCTTCTAGAACAACCGACGTTTATTAAACTCGCTCCCATTCTCTCGCTTTCTTTCTCTCTCTCTCTCTCCCTCTCTTTCATTCTGTTTTTCAATATCATCGTGAAATTTGTAAGGCTCGATTCGTACTTAACGATACCGCTGTCTATTTGCACTGCTCCCTCTATAACCCTTCTATCATTCACTGTACTTTACACAAACTGTTTGTTTAAGTACATTATCTTATGTACATATTCAAGTCTTATTAGTAGCTAATTCGAATATTTATCGTTAACAAAGCAGTTCTTGCAGTCGGTTTCCGAATTATCATTTTTATACGGCTCTGTAAAAGCTTCGTTTATCTCCTGCATATAGTTCGCAATATATTCTCTAATTCGAGACTTAACGATACTACAACGATACAAAATAACGCTAGAGGCTTAACAGAAAATGAATATTGTAAAACGAACGGCGTACAATGTCTCTCTGTAAAACTTCGACAAGCGTAACGACGACTTACGTAAAGCAGCTTTTATCCAATTATAAAAAGTACCGTTATTATAAATAATTCCACCACTTGTCAAGCGAACGAGAGGTACAGTTCCTGGTCATCGAGTTAGAACCACCTGCAGAAATCTCGTATTTCTCTTAAATTCACTTCGCTTTACGATATGCGACATACACCTGGACGATGTCAGATGAATGGCGTGTATCGTCTCTCCGGTCGTCCAAACTGTTATTAATTACAGCTACGAGCAAAAATATTGGCACAGATCAGACTCGCTCGTGGGATTCTGTATAAATTCGTAAAACACATTTACTAAATCATAATTTACAACGTAAAACGTTGATAACGCGTTAGTACAAACGAAACAAATTGAAAAGGATTTATATCGTAATGGAAGCAAAAGAGAATACACACAAATATCATTAACACATGTTTCATCGCAATACCTTCATTAATCTAGATTCTATATATCAGCGTAATTAATAAAGAGTGGTTCTATTTCAATGACAAGGGACTGTAGTTATTCCGTAAGATTTACTATGCTGGAAAAGCGAACGAAAGAAGAAACTTAGAAGCGCACTGCGAAGCGTAACGTAAACAAAGAGTTGAAACACGCGAAAGCGGGATCTTAAGTCTTCACATATGTCTTCCATGACATAATTTAAAATTTTCAAAATTCATTCAGCTCTACATATCTCTGTGTATCCTAGTTTCTATCAAAAAATCTTCAATGCCCAGAAAACGCTATAACTTATCTCCATCGCTCTCGAGTCTGCTAAGAAGTAGAGGAGGGGGCGGAGGGTGACTTCCGGGATGTTTTCGTCGATGCACCATCATGCTACTTCTCTGAGTAAAACTCTGACCGCACAGATCGCACACGTACGGCCTCTCGCCTGTGTGTGTTAGTTTATGCACTCTGAGCGCAGCCGATCTGGCGAAAGCTTTCGAGCAAACCATACACTCGTAAGGTTTCTCCCCTGTGTGTTTTCGGCTGTGAAGCTTCAGAGCGTGATTGGTTGCGAACTTCTTGCCGCACTGGGCGCACAGGAACATCTGCGAGTGTAGAGCAACGTGATTACGAAGATTCTGCTCGGTAGCGAAACTCTTGTTGCAGATGTTGCACTGGAACTCCTTCGGCGCGCTTTTTTGAATTCCATGAATTACCCGTTTGTGTGCTACCAAGTAGGATTTCTGGGAGTAGGCGTTGCCGCAGAATTCGCAGATGAAGGTCTTCTTGCCTAGATGACTGGCCTTGTGGTCCTCCAGATCGTAATTAGACATGAAACCCTTGTCACATTGATCGCAACGATAACGAAAGTCACGCTGGTGAACCCGACGATTATGCATTCTTAAAGAGAATTTATTTATCGTGGTGAAACCGCATACTTCGCAGGCGTATTCGATACCACGATGGATCTGAGCGTGGTTGGACGCCTCTGAGGAACGTTTAAACGCCTTGTCGCAGATTTCGCATTTGTAAGGACGAAGATCGCTGTGCTTGATCATGTGACGCTTGTAGTCTCCTTGTCTGTCAAAATGTAACTTGCAGGTGGAGCAGATGTATCGTTCTTGATCTTCGAATCTTTTGTTCTTCTTCCTTTTTGTAGATGAATTTGTCAGTGAATCGTTGTCAGAATTTGTACGATAATTTGGCTCCTTCGAGGTACGATCTTTCCTATCAGACGAAGAATTCACTTGCTCTGGCGATGGTTCTGATGATATAGGTGATCTTGATTCGAAGATCTTGATGGCCTGGTCGCCGCAGTCTTTGGATTTCGCATCCCACTGTACGAGCCCGAGAGTTCTGCAATCAACAACGTGATTTTTCAACATATTATACGTGTTCGCATCGTTCGTCGAAACATCTTCCAGATCGCTGGTCGTTTCTTTAGTAACGACACGCAGGACGTGTCTCTAATTCTCTTTCTTTAAAGAGGATATAAAGGGAAACGATCGTTGACTCGCGAAAGGCGAAGAAAGGCATGAGACGTTGGTCGATCGGAGCGATAAGTCGTTACGCACGATTTTTCCATTTTCAATGGATTATTATTTTTTTTATTAAACATATAATAACGAGTATCAATATTCATAACTAACATGGAACTTGCAGCCGGTATACTCTCTTAATTGAATTGCCTCGAATTGTCTGCTGTAAAGCACGAATTCTTTCGACTCGTTGCACAGCGAATCGAAACGCGTAAACGAAATAAAACTTGATCGACAAAATAAAACTTGATCGACAAAATAATACTATCTCTCAATGAAGAACCCGCTATCATTCAACTTATTATAACGACAAACAAAGTGAACGAAAGAAACTGTAAGAAGCATCGAACATAATAATCGAATGAACAAATAACATAATCTCAGTCGCAAAAGTGCGTAGTAGACGATTGAAAAAAGAATATGATAAATCGTTAAAACAAAAAGAAACGAAAATTCGATCAGTATCTTTCAATCTTCGTTGGTCGAAGCTAGTCCACACGGACACACACTTTCGGTTTGTCATCGACCACGACAAGCTGCACGGTTGTGAACGAGTTACAGATTTCGTGATATCAGCACCGACGAAGTGACCAATCTCGATAACGACGACGCAATGATACCGAGAGTGGCTGTACCGCTTTCAAAGTTCTACCCTCGACGGAGAAGGCACTCGAATTTAAACGCAGGTCGACTTCTGGTGAGCTGTTAAGTTGCCCTGGCATGAGAAGCCACGGTTGCAGATCTGGCACACGTACGGTCGTTCTCCTGTATGACCTCGCCTGTGTATAGTCAACGTGGATCTCTGTGAAAAAGCTTTTGGACACTGGTCACACTTGTACGGTTTTTCACCAGTATGCACCCTCCTGTGCATTCTGAGATTCTCTGAATCTGTGAAACCTTTACCACATATGTCACAAACATATGGTTTCTCGCCAGTATGGATGCGCCTGTGTTTCTTCAAATGTTCAGCGCTGCTAAGACTCTTGCCACAATAATCACACAAATACAGTTTCGTAGGATTGTGGCTCTCCTTGTGACGGAACAAGGATCTTTTGGTAGCCAAGACACGACCGCAAATGTCACAGGCCGTGCTGGTTACCTTATTAGCCTTCATTTCAGGATGCATACGTCTGCAGTGGGCAGAGAGCTGTCGTCTCAGATAGAAGGCGCTACCGCATAACTGACAAACGAAAGGCTTGTCTCCAGAATGTATATTGTAATGCTCTTGTAGATCTATCGCTTTACGGAAACGTTTGTCACAGTCGTTGCATTTAAAGGGAAGGTCCGCCTTATCCGTGTGTCGCAACATGTGAATGCTCAACGCTGCTAACACTGTAGTCTCGTAGTCGCATTCTTTGCACATGTAGCTGGGGTAGAAGTGAGTCTTCTCGTGCCTGGTCAGATCACGGAACAGACGGAACTTCTTAGGACAGTGTTTGCAAGTTAGATCGCCAACCGTGTGTCGCATTAGATGCTTCTGATAATTACTCTTGTGTCGGAATACCTTGTTGCACGTTTTACACAGAAACTCCAACTCCGGTTTCTCTTTCTTTACCTTCAGCGTGGTCGAACGATTGGCTACCGTTGAAGTATTGCTCGCTTTGCGTCCACCCTTGCGACCTGTATGCTTCTTCATGTGTTTACGTAGATTTACGTACGTTCTAAAGACTCTTCCGCATTGGGCGCAAGTGTTCTTGCGTTTACCCTTGTGCTCGATCTCGTGATTGTCCAGCAGCGCCTGAGAGGCAAAAAACACGCCACACAGTTTGCAATGATAAGCCAGTGGCAGATCCTCTTCATCGTCCTCGTCATTTACTTCTTGCTTGATGAAGTTTTGCTCCTGATTCATCGGCAGAATGTTCGTGTTGTTGCCACCAGCCGCATCCGCGGATTTCGCAGGCGCCGAACTCTCTGGATTCGCGTCCTTCTTCACCAGGTCGAGCTTCGTCAACATCGCCATCGGGTAATACTCTTCGGAGAAGGGTAACTGGTTGTATCTGAAATATAAAAATTCGAAGGGACACATCAGTATCGGATGTCCTTGTTGAATAGACGGGGTCTTTCCGCGCCCGGAACGCGTTTTCTCAAATCGTATACCTGGAAGAGATATCGAGCACGATCTACGGTTTGCTTTCAACGTGACGTCCCTGAATAGATTAGCAAATCGTAGACAATCGCATTTTTGAAATTAGTTACACGTAAGTTGTGTGTAACACAGAGATGGATCTGGATCTAGCGATATGCAGTATGAAAAAGAAAAGATAAGTTACGAGCGATCGTGTTTGGACGATGTTAAATAGTTGTTTTATTCAAAAAAAAAAATTGTACATGCATTGTTACGTCTTAATTAACTTGGAAAAATACCATGTTCCATATGACCGATTTACAAATTTTCAGAGATCGACTGAGAGCTGCTCGCACTTTGCCCACAGACTCTCTTGCTCTAAATTCGTTATATACAATATCATAACGTAAATTAACGTAATACTGTAGGAAATATAACATACGAAAGTGATATGTTTCGATACGTTACTCGAATGGTGAAATTAAAGAGATATTCTCGGCAGATTAGAAACAAAAGGAAGAAAGAATAGATACAAAAATATAATCGATATTTTGCAGCTTATAACTTTGGCACCAATGAAAATTCCTTTTCATAGAATCGCGTCTTTAATTCATCGCATCTAATGATTAAGAACGATAATATGCAATGAAAAATTTCAAGTATAATATACGCATAATCAGGTATGAAAGTAGCGTCTGAAATTTCAACCTTTCTTCGGAAAACCTCCAAATATCCCTCCAAACTAAAAGTTCATTTCCCGTGACTCTTTTTGTAAAAACATCCACTTCTATAGTTGCTAATTATTTAGAAACATTTAAAGTTTTACAGATCACTCCATTTGATGCACCGTAACGTTCACCGTGTGCACTTTCTTATGGGCGTTCAACGACGACTTGGAAACGAACGTTTTGCTGCAAATCTGGCACTGGTACGGTCTCTGTCCTGTGTGATATCTTTTGTGAATGACCAACGTCGAGTGCTGCGTGAACGATTTTCCACAAGTGTCACAAGTATACGGTTTCTCTCCGGTATGAGTTCTTTTGTGAACGACCAGTGTGCTCCTCTTGCGAAAAGCTTTGCCGCAGACATCACAGATCAATAATTTTTCCCCGCTATGAAGTCGAAGATGATCCTGAAGAGATCCTTTAGAAGATACAGATTTACCGCAAAGATGACAATCGTATTTATTTTCACCCATATGGGTCTTTACGTGGAACACCAAAGAATTCTTATAAACAAACGTCTTGCCGCAGAATTCACACTGGTGTTTCACAGGTTTGAAATTCGGATCGTGAACCTTCAGATGCTTCACCAAAGTATGATTATTCGGGAAGGACTTGTTGCAAGAGTTACAAACGTGTTCTTTGGCTCCGTGTTTTACGTTCATGTGACCGTGTAATTCGGCGTTTGTGAAGAATCCTTTCTTGCAGACTTCGCAATATCTTGTGTACCTGTCGAAATGGCGCCTCTGATGAGTAGTCAATTGGAAAGCTTGGACAAACGCGTGCCCGCACACGTCGCATACGAAATTCCTCTCTCGAGTGTGTATTCTTCTATGGACGGCTAGTGTGTTGGTCCTCTTGAAGGATTTCTCGCAGATATCACACTGATAAGGTCGAGCATCGCTGTGAGACACTCGGTGGCCTTCGTAAAGATTCTTTGTTCTGAAAAGCTTCTTACACAATTCACACTGATAGAACGTCTGTGTCAAGACATCAGGATGTTTATCGTCGGAGACCGTTTTCTCTTTCGTTGTTTCTTTGCATCCTTCTTCGTCGTTCGAATCGTTTTTGGTCGAATTTTCAATGTTTGAGCAACGAATCTTTGGCAATATATTTTCACACTGGTTCGTTGAATGGCCCTCTTTCTTTACGATTGAATATAAAATTATCGATCTTTCCGTGATCGCTTGTCGTTGAGTTGTTGGTGCGATCCTCGAGTTCGACGGCGACCTGCGAAGAAAATGAAAAAAAGAGTGTCGTCAATAGCGATTCTTACTTTATTAGTTTAGATCTAACGACAATTTTGATTTTATAGTAGGAACTGGTATTTTATTAACGAACATTTAGCTTGATTTACATCTGACAGAATACACTGGATGTGTAGTAGGAATAATATTGTGGTATTGGGCTTCGAATTACTTCTAACGTTTTCTTCTCTTCTTTCTTCTTCTTTCGGCTCCTGTATGTTTTATATTTCGTGTCTTTCAAGGACCTGTTTTATGTAAGACCGTAATACTATTTATAGCGTGTTTATAAAATGAAAGTATTCAAATATATTTATGAAATGGAATTCTTGTATTCCCGTTGCTCGTATGAATAAACAGAGTGTGTAATTTTTTATTTTATTTAATAAATTAAAATTGTTTCTCCTGTGATTGAATAAAATTCGTTTATATTTCGTTCGCTATTCTCCCTTTCTGAAAAAAGTTTACAGTTTGTAAAAAAAATATTCGTGATAAATACAAATATATTTCAACCCTTAATAGAATTAACGAAAGTAAAAACTTACATATCCGTGATTTTACAAAATTCATACATTTCCAAGAAAAATTCAAGACTATTGCATACTTCATTCTTAAAAATTACACGAAATAAAGAATAATAGAATATTATACAAGAGAATTATTTTTAATCTTCTGTATATGATTCTTATTTCTCTTTTCACTTACTTTTCGTATACATCTTAAAATACTCGTTTACAAAATAAAAACATAAAAAGTGAACATAAAGTGCATATGTTTCGTATAGTATACAAAAAAGAAAAAAAATAAATTTATTGAAATAAAGTGATAAGTTTTCGCTTATTTGCACGTGTGCGCTGTTAGCTTCGAGAATGTGTATTTACATGGAAAGTTATAAGAATGTATTGAAAGTTTTGCACTTAATACAAAGATAAACGACATCCACGAGTGTAAAGATATCATTCGTAAAGTTGTATTAGTAAAATATAAAATCTCCTAATTACAATATAATCAATGTCTCTGATCCTTTTTTATAAATCTTAAGTATAACGTTTTACAACTCTTAAATGTAAACTGGTCTTATATGTGGGATTTATACTTTCAGTAAATAATTTATAAACAGTCAGAATATGGCATTATGCTACGAGTCTTATGCCATTTCTGTTATATTCGCATTTTCTTTGATATTGCAATATTGTATATTTATTGCAATTTGTTGTATTTTATCACTAAGTTAGGCCAAGAATAATATCGTTATTGGAAAAAGAAAGAAAGACGTATATAACAAAGTAGATTACTACTTTATATAATCTCATTTTTGAAATTAAAGATTTTTTTGCATATTATGGCACATTTTAAATTGTAAGATTCTAAGCTACTATTACTTTTCGTTAGTAAAAATAATTTTTTATTTTTACAACTATGTACTCAAATATTGCTATCAGAAGTAGACTTGCTACAAAATCTCATGATATTCTATTTCTCTAATTCAAATACATTTTATTCGATCAATTGCTAATTTAATTCATCCTCATTGCAATAATGCTCCATACAATTTATCAACGATTTTACCGTTATGCTCTAACATTAGCATAATAGATTTATATTTGGAGTATTTAGTATTTGCACTTACACTTCTTTTCAGTGGGAAAATATTTCGCCACAATTAGAAATATCTTACTGTGACTTTTTTTTTGTAAAAAGTACGATTTGAAAAGTACAGGTTGGACTTGAATAAAAAATAGCGATCACAAAAATTTGTCGTAATAGCGTGTTGACTGTCATATAGAATTTTTCTATTTGGGTTGTTCGGAGAGTTTCTTTCGTTTTATAAGGAAACAACGGATGCACGACAGTTTTCGTTTTGTATTATTTTACTGAATCACGTATGATCCATTTTGTTCCGTTTCTATTATTACGATCATACGTAATTCGATAAAATAATATCATAAAACGAAAGAAACTTTCTGGACAACCTGATATAATGTTAATAATAATATTTTTAAGATTTTTAGAAAGATCCTTCTTAATCACAGGTTTTACAAATGATTCTGTGTTCTAAACATACGAAAATAAATTAGATAAAAGACAATGAAAATATTTTTCATTTTTAATTTAGGTTTTAAAATTCATAATGACAATCAGCACGCAAAAATCTCATAGCACCTAACGTACCTAATTCTCCACAGCAATATATCCTCCAACCAAATGCCTCGTGCTCTTTTATCATTCTATGTACGAAAAACCTAAGAGGTCGATACGTGTATCTCTTGTTCTGAAAATACAATACCTCCGAACGATCTTATACAAACACACATCTTTTTTTGGTTCACTTCCTTTCGTTATGCGACTTCATATGCGAATTCAGCGAACCCTGCTGCGTGAACCTTTTCTGACATACCTTACATTCATACGGTCTTTCACCTGTATGCGTTCTCAAATGTACGATCAGATATTTTCGAACGCTGAAGGCCTTGCCACATACTTCGCAAACATGTGGTTTCTCGCCAGAATGTATACGCATATGGATCTGCAGATAAGCTTTACTCGAGACTGATTTCCCGCATATCTCACAGGTGATCAGGTTCTCTCCTGTGTGTATCTTAAGATGCACCTTTAGAGCCGCCTTCCAGTAACTTTCAAAATTACAAATATTACACTTGTGTTTCTCTCGTTCGCCGTGAGACTTCATGTGCGTATTCAGATACGCGGCACTCGCGTAAGGGGTGTTGCACACCTTGCAAACGAATGGTTTCTCCCCGGTATGAGTGAGCAAGTGTCTTTCCAGGGTTTGGTTCGTGTAAAAGCCTTTACCGCAAATTTCACAGTGCGTCACGTATTCCTCGTTATGCTTCTTTTTATGTAAACGAAGATCGTAGCCAGACACCTTCGAGATACCGCAGATATCGCACGTGAAACGTTTATTGTGTTGCTTCAGGTGTGTCTTCAAGAATTCTTCGGTTTTGAAGCATTTGTTACAGAGAACACATTGAAAAGGCTTCTCCTTTTGATGCACTTTGATCATATGTTTCTTCAGTTTCTCTTCATCCGTGAAACTTTTATCACATTCCTCGCAATGGCCACCACCTTCTTCGTAATTCCTTTCATGATCCTGCCTATGTTTTAGAAATTGAAGCTTCTTGCGCATTTTTTTGTTACATACGTCGCATTCATAAATGACCGAGCATCTTCTGCTCTCGTATTTATTATTATAATCTATGTTAAGGTTCCCTGTTTCTTCGTCCTCTAGAATCAGTTTCATCTCCGCGTCGTTACTTTCTTCTAACATGTCCGTTACTATCTCTTGATGACTGATCTGTTCGAACTCTTCGACCGTGCAAACGTCATTCTGGTACTTGACCAGTTCCATATCCTCGAGCGTTTCTATCTGCTCTATTTTCGCTTCCTCCATGCTGATCTCCTGACACCTGCAATGGACAAGACTCGTCAACGTATGGAATGTAATGAGACGCAATTAACATGGTAATAAACTTGTTCTCGAATAACAAATTCTCTTCCGCTTAGATATGAACCGATCACGGTATTTCTTCTGCTGTTGGCGATTTAACATCGATAAAGACGATAAAGTAAAATTGTAGATAATTGTAGATCAAATAGCTTGCAGGATATATTTATATATATTTATTAGAATCGAATTTTCAAATAATTAGGATCCCTTAATATCGTTCTTTTCTTAAAAAGTTATTATAATATATACACAATTTTTAGGAAACTTTTAAAATTTAATATTGCCAGAACTTCATGTTGGAAATTATTTTCACATTCAGTATTCTATATTCGCACACATTTATAATTTTCACGTCGAAGTTTCTGAAGAAATCGTATCGAAAGTTAACATTTCCTGGAAGTTATATATTTTAAAATATACTTCAATTTTAATGTTTTGTTAAAGGCTATCTGACAATAAACTCGCAATAGCCTGTTAATCCGGCATTTATTGTCAATCAATTTATTGCAAAGCATAGCTATTTTTTTTAAATATTTCTTCCAGCTCAAGAATGTATCATATACTTACCAGCTGTCGTGCAACCATTCGAAGTAACAAAATATACTAACCTAAGGGGGCCGATCTAGATTAAATTTAAAAGTATTTGACTTTTTATTAAAATGAAATTTTTAATATTTTCATATCCTTACTAGAATATCAAAATATTACAAGCAATATGATAACTTATATCCATGTATCATTAATCTTATTACATTATATACAACTTATGCAACTTGTCTGTTTAAAACAATTAATATAACACACCATTCTTCCATAATACGAATAAGGATCATGGAAGAATCATACAATCTTTTCAATATTAAAGAAAAAAGATATTTTCCAATACCGTTAGTCTTTAAATCATTATTATTTTAAATATCCGGAGCTATACAAACAACAACAATTACGAAACAATTTTCACAAATCACATATTCTTGTTAACGTTCATTAAACTTTCAATGTTCAAGACGAACATTTACTGTATGTATAATACTATGTAAGAATCCATAATTTCCAACACTGTTAAAGAAATCAATAATGTTAAGTCTACTAATTAAAATAAAATATTACAATTGCAATCTTTAAATTAGTCTGCTTATTGACAATAAAACATAGAATAACAATTACAGAACTCGATGAGAATTCGAGTCACCCTTCACTTAGCGACCTCGTGTCGACGCAAATGGGCGCTCAGGGTGCCTCGTTGCGTGAATCGTTTCTCACAGATTTTACATTTATAAGGCCTTTCCCCTGTATGCGTTCTTCGATGCTTAATCAGATACTTCCTCGAACTGAACGCTTTCCCGCAAAATTCACAGATCTCCGGCTTCTCACCAGTGTGTATCCTAATATGAATCTTCATATACTGTCTCCTGATCAATTTACCGCAAACCTCGCAAGCCACCTGACTTTCTCCCGTATGCGTCCACACATGTTCCTTATAACAGTAACTGTAGAAAGTCTCGAACCCGCAAATCTCGCATCTGTACTTCCTCCTGTTTTCAGGCTGACTGTGAATCTTCATGTGACTTCTCAAATAGACTCTATTGCCGAAAGACTTGTGACAAACCTCGCAAACGCACGGTTTATCGTTACTATGCACGCTCATGTGCGTTTTCAACGTTGCCTTTAAGTAAAATCCCTTGTTACACACCTGGCAAAATTCAGTGAATTCTTTATTGTGTCTCCTAATGTGAATCTTCAAATAGTATTCAGAAGTCAGTTTGGCACCACACACGTGACAAATATGTGGCGCCCCGTGCAACGTTTTATGAACATTTAGATATTTCTTCTTCTTAAAAACTTTATGACACACGTTGCACTCGATCGGATCAGTAGAGACATTAGATTCCTTTCGTTTCGTTTTTATCGTTTTGTCCTTCGCTTTATGCTGTTTGCTCTCAGCTATCGTCGACTCTTTGCATCGACCTCGTCGATGCTTGAACAGTTGCACCTTCTTCGTGAAACTTTCGCAGCACGCGTCGCACGTGTATTTTTTTTCAGCTTTTTTCAGTGCTTCGCGAGTTCGAACGATCGATAGCTCCGTTCTGTGTACCAACAGAGCAGCCTTCGTGTCAAACTCCTCGTCACAGGACTCGCATCGATACGATGCTTCCTGGACGACGAGACAGTTATCGACCACTTCGTTCGCAAACGATCGAGCTTCCTCGTTGTTCGATTTAGCGCTGCGAGACTGATTCCGTTTGGCTGGTATCGTCTTCACGCTTTTCGGTCTGCAAAAAGACAACAAAGCGTGAGCTGCCTTATAAATCGGACGCTTGCACGCACAGAACGAGGACGTTACTTAAGTAGTTAATGCAGTTTTCATGAAACGTCGAGTCAAGGGAGGGTGGTGTCTGGAAATGTACTTGATTCCAATTTTGCTTTATTTTATCTTCAAAGCTAAATTTGTTTTCTTTGCCGATAGCAGCTGATGTTTTTCTTTTTTTTATAAAAATATCGATCACATGAACCGAGAATAGCTGTACAGTTGACACAGTTGAAAGAAGATGAAGCTACTTACTGTACAAAGTCAGTCAAACAGCGATCAATGATTCGTGAGAGTCGATTTCTTCGAGGAATCGTTTGGATAAATGATATGAGACGGACAATTGTATCGTGGACACGTTGCACAAAATGCACACAGCCATGAAAAGCATGCGGTAACGTAACTTGGGAAGCTCGATGTCATATTTCTGTAATATTCGCGTAATTAAAAGCATCGTTAGGAACGTCCGATCATCAGAACCGATAGACAACGATATTCGCGATAAAAATGAAAAATAAAAAATATTCGCAATTTAAATAACGTCACTAATTTACAAAGAATAACGAACGAAGTTTCATGTGTGCAAATATAAAACAAAATATTTACTGTATTGTTTATTTTTATGAATTTTCTTACAAAAGGAGACCATTGTTCTATATGAGTTTGATAACAATGATTGGACATCTTATAGAAATAATCAGGCTTCAACGGTCTCACACATTTATTCGATTCACACACTTTGTAATTTATATACAGTATATTTTCTGCAAACTTCATGAATTAGAATATTAGGAATTTAGGCATCAATCCATCTTTTTCTCTATCATAAACGAAAATCTTAGACCCTACAAACAGTTTAACTCATGTAATTAATACTATCTACATTTAATGGTACACTGAAGCGACATATCACACTACCACTACTAGAGCTTTAATAATGGGATATAAAAGAAGAACTATTTTCCCTATTTACTTTGCACCAAATATAACAATAGCCACGCCATAAATAAGAAGTTCGGTATAGTATTCAACGCAATTACACTTGCTTTATAAATTAAGAGAAATGCGATGCCACGAATGAAAATAACGTTTAACTAGAAAAAAAAATTATTTCTTAGGGTATCACTATGTATGTATATCGTAATCATTTCGTACACTTAATAGAAAAAGGCATTATCACAAATCGAAGTACTGTTTCTCACATAATCCTAATCGTTTACAATAGTGTAATTTATGTGATTGTTTCTCCGCTTAATTTATTTGTGCTCGCCGAGTATAACTATTAACAACGATTAAGCCTCCCTTACAAATCGGAACAATGAATTATATCTGTTAACTTCGTAACTAATGCCTAATATATATGCATTATAATTCATTAATTCGGATATCTTAAATGCATTTCCTGTTTTCGGAAAACACACCGCGCAATAACTATCATATAGTATAGTTATTGTACGCCAATTTAAAGCACCGCTCGCACAATTCTATTCTATGTTAAATCACATACGCGTGTAAAAGAAAAGTTGAGTATTGAAGGAATATAATAGTAAAAAATGTTTAGAAGCGTGGACGGTTGTATTAACATAAAATTATACGTAAAAAATTTCGTTCGATGCTCGTACATGAATACAGTATACAATATGAGATTTTAAAATACTTAATAATCGATAAGAGTTATTATTCTATATATTTAGAATTTTTCATATTCTATACGTAAAGTTAAAAAGAAAAAGGAGACTGTTAATTTACAATTAATCTTATGTAAACGTGTTAGTAAAATGGAATACTCACTAGAATGTACGTACATATTATAATTATTACATATGCGTAATCCTCGTACAAGATTGCAATATATAAAACAATTAAATGCAAATGTAAAAGAAGAAACTCAAAAATATTCTTAAACCGAGATTCTAACTAGAAATTTCACTATTTTAATAAATGATTAAATGATTAATAGTCATGTTAGCGAGGAACTCGTATAGCACTCTCTTTTATTCAATAAATTCAAACTTGCGTCATGATTCGTTCTTAAAACTTTCAATATCGGGTAAAATAATATTCCAATGTATAAAATAAGTATCGAAATGATTAAGAGCGGTTCAACATGGAACCAAATGTGCGTAGAATAAATGCTCAAAACAGTAACGTGATATATATCTCTCTCAACGTTTCGATTTTTCTTGTTGCATGATTTTGTATAAAAATAAATGAGCATTCGAATGATAATCGTTGATTAAATAACTATCTTTCTCTTCATCACAAATGCAAATACCCCACTCTATTTATGTAAACATAAGTAACTTTCTTCCTTACGAATTAATAACTCTTCATTTCACAATAGATAGTCGATTATTCGAAATACCTTAACTAGGTAGCAATATAGTAATTGTATCAAGAGATTGCTCTTGTTGAACATCTTGTTCTTGCTGCAATTGCTGCTGTTGCTGTTGTTCTTGTCGTTGTCGCGCACTCCGCTTAGCATGCGTCTTTAAATGTGAATTCAACATTGTTTTCGAGGCAAAAGATTTATGACAATAGGTGCAGGGATACGGTCGATCTCCGGTGTGTCCCCTGAGGTGCACCACCAGAGTGGTTCGTTGAGTAAACCGTTTCTCGCAGTGGGTGCACTTATGCGGCTTTTCTCCAGTATGTGTGCGTCGATGAACGCTCAGATAGTTCTGCGAGATAAACCCTTTACCACAGAGGTCACAGATATGCGGTTTCTCTCCTGTATGCTTGCGCAAATGCACGGTCAAGTACGTTTTACTAGAGACAGCTTTGCCACAAACTGGACAGATATATTCGTTCTGAGATCCCATGTTTCCGTGCGTTTTCATGTGTACCAGTAATACCTGCTTCCTGGAGAAACGCTTGTTGCATAGTTGGCAGTGATGCTTTCTCTGAGGTGGCACGTAATCGGGCTGATGCAGCTTCGCGTGCAATCTCAAGCCTTGGCGATATCGAAAAGGAGCACTACATATTTCGCATTTAAACGGTTTTTCATCCGAATGCATGGATTGATGCTCTTCGTAGCTGCTAGAAGAAACGAAATTGGCACCACAGATGTCGCATTCGTACTCGTTATTGTGACATTTCTGATGGACAATTAGATTGTCTCTATGCTCTGTAACATAGTCGCACATTCCGCAAGCGTAACTCTCTTCTATATCGTGCTCTGATTGGTGATCTTTCAATTCGGAGATGGTTGTGAAACTGCGACCACAGTGCTCGCAAACAAACTGATCGTTTTGTAATTGCGCTTCGTTCTGTTCGTGCATTTTTAAATGTAGAGAGAGAGCATGCTCGGAAATGAAACCATCTCCGCAGAGATTGCACTGCACGATACTATCAGTGATGATTATCTCCGTTTTCTCCACGCTCTGAATATGCAAACGATTCGCGACGAGCAGCTGCTCTGTATCTTCGTGATCAAACATCTCATCGTTCGGGCTGCATTCTTGCTCATCCTCAGGTTCCATCTGAAGCTTTGACACAAAATATCTGGAAAGAAGAGAGACACAAAACGTAGGTCAATCAACGTATCATTTCTATACGATCGATATACTGTACTCTTTCCTTTTTGGGGGGTTTAATAATCGTTTTATTTTGTCAGATTTTTTCGGGGACAAGTGTACGCCTTTACGAGATTAAGTACTTCATAAAGTGCCTCGGTGCTTTCCAGTATTTTTTCCTTCATCGCGTTCTTACGTTTAAACTTCTTCGGAGCTCGTAAATTTACACAGTATATTGTTAAAATGCCTTTATCTTAATGCGAACGAGAATATTTAATTTGTAAATATATTACTCAATGATATTGTAACATACTCCCATACGGTCTTTCCAATACTCGATGATTTTATTTAATGCGATCGAGTTTTCGATTTAACATAATTTCTTTACCATGTTCAATAGTTCAATATATTCGATGCTGATACAAATTGATAAATAAAAAAAAATAGTTAAAAATGTTGCTGCGATAGTTGCTTGCCTATGTATATAGGCAATAATTGTAAAAAATAAATAATTATTGTTACATTATATTTCTATCGTAACAAGAATACCGCTAAATATTAAAAACAATTATACAATAGTTTGTAATTGATAATATGATTGTATTTTTCTTAAAATGTAAAGTCTCTGCTGTACACTTACCACATGCTGCTCTATTTTACCGACGATCCAATCACGTGATACATCCGCCATCTTGAATTTACGTTCGACTTTCTAATCGAATATGTAAATTTAATTTTAAGGACATTCGGTAATTGATATTAAAGAAAATGAAACTTAAGAGAAAATTTGTCGAACCGCTTATTTATGTATATCACATAACTCTATTTTAAATACTAAAATTTAGTATTGTTGAGTTAACAAAATTAAAAAGAAATTAATCTGCATACAAAACTTCGTTCAATATAAAAGTTATACAGTAATTTAGGACTATTGTCACGAAATATTCTTTATCCAATACAACTTTCTGAATTCGACGATGAAAATAAAAATTTATTATAAATGCGCGAACCACCATACCATTCTCTCTCTCGGTATAATTAAATACAATTATTAGTAGCAGTAGTAAAAAAAAAAAGAAATACTATTCTCCAAAATGGACATACAACTCTCTAGTAACATTGAAAACTTTAATTAGACGAAAAATTACATTCAAGAGTGATAAAATTCTTAGAAATCTTTTAGCAACGATTACGTCCAACGATTAATTATAACTATGTTATTCAGAATATCAATAGCAGAGATCTTGTTTTTTACGAGATTACATAGAAATATTTAAGCGTCTTCATACTTACGTTTTACGATATTCATAATATGTAGTGACCCTGTACTTACATTAATTAGAGGCACATGAATTCATTGTTAATGCTGAAACGCTAACTATATCACCTCGATCTACCGGTTTAACTAAAAATGCTTAAAATAATCGTATACTCGTACATTAATCGTATGCTAATGCTTCTCTATCTATTATAACGATATTTTAACATCAAATAATTTTTAACACTTTATACGCAATTATTACAATTAGGCTCTTTCTATGCAAAATGTCTTTTTCATATTTCATCGATTAAAACTTCTCAAAAACTCTATCTTTTAGGCACATTAAAAAGTTAGTTCGTTAAACAGGTACTAATTTTAGTTGAAGCAAATTTCGTGTTTGAAATCGACATTTTCGAACAAAATCTCGCGATTCTAAAAGTCAAAGAAATGGAAAAAGGTATACTAGAGCGCATAAAATATTTCGAATATACACGAACAAACAGTATCACAGTGACGACATGCATATTACATATAAGATTAGTTAGTAATTCCGTTTATGTACCCCTGGTATTAATTAACAAATTCGTCGAATTCAACGAATTCAAAAATACGATAGAGATTATTACTATCGTTGAATTTTGTAAAAATGTTTACACGATCGTTGTGACGAATTCACGCAATACGAGTTATAATTAAATAATCTTCTATTCTTTAAGCAATTTGAGGCACTTCGAGAATGATTTTCTAGAAAGAAACAATCTTTGTTAAGCAAAATAAAAATTTTGAACCGAATCTCCTCAAAAGTAGAAAGAAATCTAATTTCCTAACTAATACATATACACGTATTCTTACCGCGATTAGAAACGGAGTGCAAATACGCAACCGCTCTCGCACTATCATTTAACAGACTAAAATTTAACCAACAATTAAACAATAACGTGAAAAAAATCATAAACTTCCGTAACAGAACTCGAATATCGATATATCTTGCGTATTTTCCTTATTGACGAAATAATTAAATTTATACGTTTTTTTAAACGTACACCCGGTTGACAACGTTTCTTATCGTACGATCACGACGATCGAGTTCAATGCTTTTTCATGTGATTCAGCATGATCGTTCTGGTAACGAATCCTTTACCGCACAATGTGCAAGTATAAGGACGTTCTCCGGTATGATATCGACGGTGGACGGTAAGCGTGGATGCTTGTGTAAACGACTTGCCACACATGGCACAAAGATACGGCCTCTCTCCCGTA
Organism: Bombus confusus; assembly: GCA_014737475.1. Lineage (NCBI taxonomy): Eukaryota > Metazoa > Arthropoda > Insecta > Hymenoptera > Apidae > Bombus > Bombus confusus. The sequence goes on from JACXIV010000015.1 coordinate 2,094,308, forward strand.
TGGATACGTTGATGCACCACGTAATACTTGCGATGTGTAAAACCCTTGCCGCATACGTCGCACACGAGCGGCCTGGACCTATGTACAGCCTTATGGGTAGTCAATGACTCGATGCTCGCGAATTGTTTCGAGCACGAATCGCACGGATACGAGACTACCGATTTGTTCGACGGCGCCATGGTACCGCTAATACTGCTAGTGACCGGATCACCGGAAGACACTACGGTGTCGGTTATCCTATCGTTGACCGTCAGGACCGGTTTGTGAGTTTTCGCGTGATGATTGTACAAGTTTCGCGTCTCGAAACGCATTAAGCACCTAGGGCAGGAATAAGGCTTCTCCTGGCCGACCTCGTGCATCCTCCTGTGCCGCTCGAGAAGCGTACGATACCGGAAACTAGCTTGGCAACGATCGCAGGCGAACGTCTTCTCGACGTTCACCGATGTCGATATGGTCGGGATCGGTGCGCAGGAGGTTGCCACTGGCGCGGAATGCGTCACCTCGTGCATCCTCAAGTGACTCAGAGAGTAGAAACTCCGTGAACAAACGGCGCACGAGTACCTCATCGGATTCTCTATATTATGCTCGAACTCCGGCAGAGTCGGATGACTCGTTCTTATATGGTAATTCAGTTTCAGAGCGCTTCGAAACTCAAGGCCACAGGTGGGACACGGATAGGATTCAGCGACGATCTGCACGTGATCCAAGAGAATCTGATCGGTACAAATGGACGGCAAATGGGATGGGACGGTTTGATACGTTGAGGACATCATCGACGATTGATTGGAGAACATAGAGTTGTTCTGAAGCAAGGTACAAGTGACCGGTAAACCGGTATCTCCCGTCTCGGGCGATGGTGAAAGTATTTGACGCAGCATCCCCGACAATCCGCCGAACGTCTCGCTTCCTTCCCTGAAATCGACAAAACCCAAGGACAATGCAGCGGCGAATAGCACCGTACGATACATATAGGCATTGTCTTTTGATTCGTTCCTGTGATCTTTCTTTCTTGCAACAGGCGGCGGTGAGAATAGATACGAAAGCGGAGAAATAGAGAATTTACGCTGCGTGATCATTTCTGCGTAGTGACCGTGTAAAGTGCTTGGGCATTGTGGTTTTCCCTTCTAAAGACACAGCAGTAAAGAGAGTGCGACGAGAGCGTAAGTGCAAATCGAGCTTAGAGAGTTTTGTGTCGTCATCGTTCTTCGTCGAACATCTTCACGATCTTCTTTATTAGTACGAAGAATATTATATATTACAAGACTATATTATATTCCTCAGATAAGAGTATATTCGTTTCGGAAGATCGTAAAGAGATGATTCTTTGTATTTTCACTTTACCTTTGCAGTTTATACGATATAGCTGTCTCGTCCTTTGAAAATTTAATCGTATTATTTCTATGTCTAAATAAGATGTTAAATAAGAAAGTTATACTTGACACCTTTTACTATTTTATTTATATTAAATTAATCGATAATGAATCTAATTAAAGAAGATGGAAACAGTCGCGCATTTTAATTCCATCTTAAATTATTTCTCGCCTCTCCACATCTCTAGACTCATGATGAAGTAATTGGCATAAACCGAGAAAGAAATTAAAGGTTTCTACAGCAAACCAGCAGAAGAAGAAAAGTTAAGCCACAAAACTTGGCAAAAAAGTTAGAAGAAAGCAAACCCTTGTTAAAAAGTCGTTATCTTTACTAAGATATAGTACTTTTAAAGATCAGATTACTGTAATATTAAATAAAAATTGGATCCTCACCTTTATGTCGATTATCCAACATCCATACAGTATCTTCTCATCTTCTTTCACCACAAACTTCTGATTAACAGTCTTCGCAAAAAAATGTTCACTCACGTTATAATATAAAAACGTTAAAAGTTTTAATGATACCTATAAATTAAGATAAAATATGACAAATATACAGTAACAATTTTAAATGGAAACAAGAAATGTTTCAAATTCCACACAGTTTTCGAATCGTAACTCGTAATCGTAAAATACATTGCGCAAATATAACATTTCGTGCATCCGTATTACCTTCAGTGTACCGATACAAATACACTGCGCCACAAATATACAAAACGAAACGCAAACAATTGCTTTCTCACCGGCGCAGCTGAACGCAGCCTGGTTTTATGTAAGCATCGAAAAATGCAAAATAATTTTGCAAAACGTATCGATGCTTTTTAAATCATGTCAGAAACAAAATAATCCGCGCGACATAACAGTGCGCGATCAAAATTTGTATAACACAAGCGCAGCAAATTTTCAGCAAAAAATATGCTGAAACGCGCGCTGGGAAGCTCCAAAGAATAAAATCACGAATTCTTTGGAAACATCGCGTAAATGTAAATGAAAAACAATAAATTTTGTACAGATCATACTTATATACTATTAAATAAAAGTCCGAAAATATACAAAAAACTTGATACTCGCCTTCAATAAAATTTTGTCTGAAGTCCTCTTCATGTTTCTTAATACGATGATTATTCTTCGATTCTTCGTCACATCTTGATTAATTATTACTCTAATTATTTTATTTTCTTTCGTTTTGAATAAACTTATTTTTGCTCGTAAAACACTCAATTGCTTTGAACCGGCATCTAACATAAACGCCAGCCACAAGTGGTATTGATTGAAACCGAACTCGTGGCAAGAACACCACACGGCTTATCAGCGGATTTTGTGCGCAATTAACAGAACGATAGCACTTACAGACTAACCGATATACTAAATGTTACTGTGGTCCTGACGATAATGTAAAAGCGTAGGCATTGGAAAGCACGAAGACGACAAGAAACGGTATTTGGTTCTCTTTTTTTTTCTCTCTCTCTTTTTACGAATCATAACGGCTTGGTGACACTTTTATTGTGCACCAAGCGTTTACTATATCGTGACGTTAGCTTACGAAATATTAGTTTGTGATTTTTGGTCGGCCTATTGTTAGCCGTGTGCGGCATTTTGTGCCTTCACGTAAGCGTGGGATATTGATACTGACAACATGTAAACATCTGGTTCTCAATTGAACAGAGGGATTAAATACCTGTTGCGCGTTAAGTGCTACACAACAATTGATTCACTTACGTACATGTTAAAAAACAGGCTGTACAGGTGTTAATATACTGGATCGTAATTAGTAGAATCCCTCTGTCCATTTATTGTACATGTATCAATAATAACTAGGACAGAGTTCATTTAAATAGGAAAGTTGTAACAAAGTCGAATCTAAACATTGTGTACCATAGAAGAATCTCAAATGTTATGTTTCACTTATTCTTATTGAAATGAACTCTAAGTACATGCTATCACATGTAAGAATATTCAGGTATTTTGCAATTTGTTTTTTAAAGTAAACACACCCTCGTACAAAAAGATTGATATTTTATCTAAATGTAAATATGCTATACGCATAATTAAATAGTTCTGTGGAAATGAAATATAAAATCAATTATTGCAATATTGAAGAAAACATCAAATTGCAAAATACAGAGAGCCAAAGATGGTTGTGGGGTGTGTATTAACTTACCTTATTATCCCACTGCACCTTATTTATTTCGGTTAGGTGACTAACTCTTACGTATCTTATCTCAAAACCAAAAATTAAAAGTGTATTTTATCTCAAAGTCAAAAATTGAAACTATACAGATTACATGCAACCATAATAAGAATAAAAATAAAGCGAATATACTATTAATTAAAATATTATACACACAAAAAAAATTATTAATTTGGACACATAAAATGTTTTTTAAGATAATAATATTTAACTCCTAAATACAAAAAAACAGAAAAGTGATTCAAAATCAAATTACATGAAATATTATAAATATACAGATTTCTGATGTTTTCAACAGAAGTCACTGTACAAGTAATCTGAATCAAAACAAATAACTTAGCTCAAGTTATACAAGTTTAAAGTTTGTAAAAAGACAAAAGCCATGAACCATTAAAATGTCTGTGTAAATGTTTGTGATTACCACAACAAAATGGCATCTTTGGCTCTTGAAATGTTAGATATGGATAAAAGACTCACCCAGATTTGGGATCCCCGTCATTTGGTTGTGGAATCGGAATTTCTGGCATATCTGAGATTTTTTGTTGTTGTAACCCAGAAGGACCTGCTTCATCGCATGCCAAAGAAACATTTACAAAGGTCGTAGGTTCTATAGTTCTATTGCTAGGATCCTCTTCACTTTCTTCTTTTACAGGTAGGCCTAATGGGAGAGAACAGAAACATACATAAATTCATTTCTTTTATACAGAAGTTCAAAATTTGAAAAAGAAAAGAAAAAAATACAAAGATTTTGTTATAAAACCCACCTTCATCCCCATCGCAATCTTCATCAGAGTTTTCATCATCCTCACTACTTTCCTCTTCATCTTCTTGCTGCGTAGTGCTTGTTTGATTCTGCGGTATTTGGTTATGTGTGGTTTGTGAACTTGGACCAGGTACTGCCTGAACGGTTTGTACAGTATTACTGCTTGTGTCCATAGGAACTGAGGTGATTTGCTGTTGATTAGCACTTGATATCATCATGGGTATACCCAAACCCATGTTATCCATCATACCCATCCCCATATTGTTTTGATGCTCTCCCACTTGCTGCATCACATTGCCATCTAACCTGTTCTCTGAATTCTGTTCTTGTTTCATTACACTCTGCAATTAAATATAAGAAACAAAATTTATTTATTATTTTCAAATATTTTATATTTCATATAAGTTAATAAAAATATCTTTCATCTTTTATGACTGTGAACAAAATATAACCTTCAAATGCATCGTTACTTTAAAGTGTAATAAAATTACTAATGTACATTTTAAATATGAATGTCAATTAGAAATAGCAAAGTTCAATAAATTGAACAATTAAAAAACTTACGAAAGTAAGGATTAATAATATTTAAATATTTTTATCAGTAACAGTAACAGTAACTAAGGTAAACATGGAACTGAATGCCAAAAAAAAAAATAAAAGACTATCTATGCTTTTAGATTTTGTTATGCACAGAATATAATAACAAATATTATATGAAAAGAAAATTACCTGATTGAGAACATTGGTAACATAACCCTGTTTGTCTTCTAAGCTGACTTCTCCCAGCCATTGTAATAGTTGTTTCTCTGCGTTTGCAGTAGTATTCCAAAATTGATAAAATAATTCTACTTTATACACACAATCATCGCATATTTTTTTGGGTAACTTGTCTTCTCTTGTAAGCTGGAATCATATTTAAAACAAAACAATTTATAATAAATTTTATATTTATGTACATAATGAAAGTAGTTTTCTATAGTGAATTTAATATTTCATGAATAGTATGAATGACACAAATCATAAGTCATAAGATAAATTAGTAATCATGTAATCAATAATGTAAATGATTTATATTTCATTTAAATAATATCCAGAAAATATTTAATCAAAACAGATTCTGAATACTATTTATTTATTATACATTGAAACAAACAAAACAATTTGAAAAAAATTCAAAATCTGTAAATAAATAATTACAGCAATAAATATAAGAATTAAATTAATCGAATTTTTTCACAAAAGCAATTTCAAAGTATTATGTCGTAACATTGAAAACAACTATTAATGGAACGACTTCAAAAAGTATGAATAGTCAATTATAGGTACTTATTTTATAATAGAAACAATGATGTCGAAAGCAAGATGTCGAAAAGGAAGAGGATTATTCGGTTACAGTTGCCGTGAATAAAGAAATACTGTGAATTGTCATTTTCGAATGAAAATAAGAAGAGGCTGTTATTCGGACGATGATGAAAAAATTTGGGTAGATCCGCAATACATTAAGGTAGGGAAAAAAGCGCGGCAAAATTCTATTAAATAATTCGTAGCGTCGTGGATGAGTTGGAGAGAGTGGACTGAAAAGAAAAGATAAACAGTGTAGCAACAGCAATAAGGCTATTTGGATATGGATGACCTGGAACTGTTTGAAATTTCTTGTCTATAGGGCGATCTCTAAAATGATCGGAGGCAAATACATCTACTGGGAGGTCGAAAAGTCGTGGACGATTAAGGAAACGCGGTGTATCTATGAAAATGCACAAGATGGCGGATCGCCATTGTCGAAGCGATGGCGTAGTTGGCTTACCTTGACCGGTAGGCAGGCGGCTATCTTGAGAAATATTTGCCGTACGTCTCCCTCACCCTCGAAAATCGGCACCGAAACACGGTCCTTCACGAGACATAATCGACACAGGTCCAGATAATCGAGGGAGGACATTTTACCGTGTAAAACGCCAGCTCGAGACGCAAAGCCGCGCCCGTAGACGCGAACGCTGTTTCAATCCAAGCCGGAGAAGACCCCGCGTTCTTCGGTACGCGTCGTTTGCTCACTGTAACTCGGCCAGCTTCGTCGTTGTTCGGTTATCTTCGACTCTCTCGGATAACTTCGGACATACTCGGCGGAACGATTGCGTATCGATCACGTCGCGCTCGAAGCCAACAGCCTTTACCCACGACAGTTTCGAACATTACGGAGATTCCTTCTTTCCGAATTCATCGTTATTTAATACGAATGGACTGCTCCATCACCCTAAATTCATTGCCAGATCGCACAGCAAGATGGCTGCCATCGCTGGCCAATCTTATGCTCCATTTTAAATAATGAAAATATAGAGTGTACAGAGTATTGTGTATGTTAGACTTGGCTCTGTATGTACTGATTGATCGCCCAGGTGTTTAAGAGGTCGGCTAAGTTAATGCAAACCTATCAAATTTTCATGCACAATTACTCCCACTTCTACGCGCGGCTACAATCACGCATGATCAAACAGACAGTGTACGCTTGTCGATGAACAGTAAGAATAAATCGGAGCTTTATGAAGAATATATCGAAACTCGTTGTTAGTTACGTTAACATTCTATTAAAATTTTGAATTTACGTTCATTGTTTTAAAAATTAAATGTATTTTATATCTTTTCGAATTATAAATTTTTTTATAATTATTTGAACATCCGGTAAGAGTCACGTGACTTATTCGAAAATAATAGAAAACATGTTTTGTTGACGATCTTGTTCACGCAAAATGAGATTGCTCTTTGGACAACTAGCTATAAGAAAAAAGAATTTATACGAGGAAATGTTTAAATATTCTTATCCTCATTAATTATATATAATGAAACTGCTCATTTTTAAAAAGTGTAGTAAGTCCATAATTATTAATACGGATGTAACAAACTGTATAGTACAAATGTTAATTAGGCTAGGTGTACTAATTTACATAACGTGTATATTATATAAACTTTACTTTTTTACTTTTGGTATTATATTCGATATGGTAATATATTCGAAAAATATTTGTAAACTAGGTAGATATGTAATACATCTTGCGTTATCGATAGATATTTAAATTTAGCCAACGTGGAATTGACACGAATTTTTGATGTTACTGAATAAAAGCGACATATCCATGCAAAAAATAACAGAGACAGTACAGTGCTGCCACGTTTCTATGTCGTTGAAACTGTGTAACTTACCCTCACGCTGTTAAAGATATCAATGACCTGCCTTGCCTTTTCCCTTGGTTGTGTGAACTTTGCTGGATATGACAACCTGATTTAAATTGCAACGCGTTTCTCCGTCAGAATATCTTCGTAATATTTTACGCAAAAACACTTTGGGTTGCTAAAACGACACTGAACGAACATCTACTTGCATTATTTTTTAAATAATGAATTGATGGAAATCATACGGTGACGACAAAAAATTATATAAAATTTTAATGGCACAATTTCGTTAATCTTTTGACAATTGTATCTTTTTAAATCTATTGAGATAGGTTGTTTTAGGTACATTGGGAGAAAAATGAAGGCATTCATTTTAGATAAAAAAAACTGCTTTATTGTGGCAGAGCACATGTATTATCATATACCAGCATATAATTAGGAAGTCCATAGTAATTTACAAATTACGATCCACTTAAACGTCGGTACACGTGGCGGTGTATGCAGGCAGATTTGGGAATCGATTTCGATCACACGCATGCTGTTACCGTGTTTATTTTCTTCTCATCATCACTTCGATCGTTCAGTTTTTTATTATTTCGTTTAACATTAATTTTCTTTTCTTTCGATACTTTTTTTTTATCGGATGGGGAAGGGAAGGAGGATCTTCTAAAGATCCTTGCAACGACGGTGCATTATTTATAATACATGAAAACGAGGGATATGTGGTCTTCTTCCTTTCGATTTTTTTTTTTTTCGAGAAAATTGTACCCGTACAAGCCATTAGGATTTCTATTTCCGTAATCTCTCTTTCTCTTTCAACGAGGACCTTGTTTCGCATCTTACAAGTAAATCGTGATTATCGCAAGTGACAGTATTTCCAGGCATTTTTCCTCCTTCTTCTCAATAAACAGATTCGCATACTTTATTTAATTAATTTTAAGAAAGAATGAAAACCGAAGTGAAAGCCTTGCATATCTGCATCATAAGATATTTCTTCGGAACACGATTCGATCTGAAGAAAGCTTTCGTCAATCCTCCTATTATTATATACATCTTAAAGAGTTTTGAGTTTAAATTTATTGAAATTTTTTTTATTGATTTCTTTCATATATGGCATTTGGTATTCTTCGAATTGTGAACGCTTCTAATAAAATTTCTCATTCGTTATTTATGTACAGTACAAATTTGTAGAGAAAGGAACTAATTTTTGAATTCAATTGGCGAAAGATACATATGAAATTAATGGTTTTAAAGATATCAAACTATTTTACGAATAGATAGACGCATCTATATATTGGATATGAAATTTTTACTATAGTTTCCTTAGTGAAATGATTAGAAAAATTAATAAAGTCATAGTCGAAATATTAATAGGAGGACTAATTATTAAAAGAACCTCGAAAATGCAACACGCCAGATTTTGTTGTTCTTTTTTTCTCTCGCGTTCAGCTTTTAATGTTCTTTTTCATTTTTTTTTTTTGCTCGATTTTTAATTCTCTCGCAGCTTATAATCTGCGTTGTCAATGAAACCGCGATAAAACTGTATTATTTCGATGCTCATATATAGTTAATTAATTAGTTGTTAATTAATTTGTTAAATTCGTAACTATTTTACTTACACTTTATGCTATAACAATAATAGCAAAAATTGCGTGAATGTGTGTCTAAATTTTCTCGTTTAATCTCATATCTCTCCGAGTTGTCGTAATGTAAATTTACAGCTATTACAAATATTATTGTTTATATTCGTGTAAGGTAACATTAATCATCGTGTTCGTTATCTACTAATACAAAGTTAAAAATGCGGGAAGTTGAAATTTTGCGGGCACGCCGCGCCGCAGAATATATTCGTGTATATCATACGTACATGCATTTTAGAGTTCGAGATTATCGCTCGTACTAAATTGAAATTAATAGAACATGTCATTGCTATGATTGTAAGATTCGATAATTGACGAATGAAAAAAGAATAAAATTTATTTATGAGTAAAATATCGGCATAGAGATCAGAAAAAGTAAGCTTCGTATATCTATCATGGACTTTATGTAAAAGAGATCGAAGAAATGGATTTATCACACTATTCAATTAATTGTCCAAACACTGAACATAACACGTCCTCTTAATTTCAATTTTTATTCTCAAATTTCAAATGCCGATTAATGGTTCGTTGAATTTTTAAGCCAATCAACGTACTTAACACGTTAATTCAACTGATCAAATTTCGAATTTGGGAAACAAGCGGAATGAAAATTCTTGCGCTCTTCTCATTTCCTTCACAATGGTGTCTGTTAATCGATATCTATTTAATCGTTTAAACGCTATAATTTACCGTCTCATCTCTTACTAAATATCGAAGAATACGAATTTTTTTGAAATGTTCAATCGATTCAACCCTACGTTATGCTAAAGAGGTATGAACGATAAGTAACGTTGATGAATCTTTGAGCCGTTATATATCGAAAAACGTCAGACACCATGCAGAAATTTCTCAACCGCTTTTCTCTTTATTGGGGGTCAGAACGACTGATGATTTTTTAAACTTCGCTTTTTTTTTTGTTGGTTAAGTCTTAACGTCGTCTCGCTTATCCAGCAATACTGGGACTAATTAAGCTAGCGTTGGTCGAAGATCGTTGACAATTTATGCATATTTAATACATTTCACACCATATCGATATAAGACCTCGTTTTTTTAATAAGCTAAAATGATCAAACATCGATGGGAGAATAATGATAGGAAAACGCAATATTCTATCGCGATCTGAACGAAGCATATTTCTGACTTTGAACGGTGTAATCTCCCTTCACACCGGCTACGCATCTCCTAAATTTCGATACACTTGAACGATTCATAGTATGAGCTACCACTTGGAAAATCGTTCTTTTCAAATTAGTCATTAATATATAGTTTCCTTTTTAAACGAGGAGCCGGATATTTATCGTATGCAAGACATTGTTTACATTAGCAAAATTTCGTCAGTTTTGCAATTACTCGTATCCGTTAGGTTCTACCAGTGAAAATGTAGTTTCTTTTGTATTCGAGTCGGATACGAAACCAACAGAGGTTGTGAACACGTAAATTTATAGCTAACTGTTTACACAGAAGGGATTAATCGATAAAAAGAGAATGTTCCACGCCGAAGATAGACCTTCGCGATGAGTTGCAATTATCAGTGAATTCTGTTTGGGTTTATGGCCATTTGTACTGCAGTAATCTTCAAAAATTGTATATCGTACGTAAAAAAAGGTGAACGACGTATTGACACCGTTGATTTACTAAAGTTGTCTAAGAACATGTTTATGTACTATTTACTTCTCTGATTATTCTTTATGATTAATACGATGAATTTTACAAATTAAAAAGGGGAACACCTCCTGCGAACTCTTCAAGCATTCTGAAGGTTTAAAAAGTGGCAAACCGATGCTATTACAGATCGTATGCTATAGACTATGGCCTATTAATGAAACTTCGTTAGTGAACACTATCTAGAATTCGTTACTCATCGACTTCAAGTTACATTCTTTACTTGCTCTTTAGTAATACATTTTACCAAAGTAATACAAGGATTCGAACATGCATAAGAAAACAATGGCACTTCAATATAATTCGTGACATTATAATACTTTGAGCTTGCATTTTGTGGGAACATTCTGGATCGATTAATTTTTTTTGTGTGTTTTCTCTTCTTTTTTTTTTCGTTAATTATACCAGTCCACGTTTTCTAGTAAGCCACTCAAAATCGATCGGTAATATAAACAAGCTCTTTCCATACTCGTCTGTCTTTCATCGATATTTGTCTATTAATGGCAAACAGAATGTATTGTTTATTCCTCTTGCCATTTTGTTATTGTTTAATTCAATAATCAGCTACCTTCGGAACACTTTTTACATTCTAGCTGTTCTCGTCATGATCGTCACAAGTTAAGACGCGAAACAGACAGATATGCAATATTACTTATTAATTTAGTGACAAACTGTCGGTATTTATCGTTAAACGAATGTTCTCCCTTCTTTTCTTCTTGCATAAGCGTTTCCATTATGTATCGTAAACATGTCTTTTACAACACTAAAAATCAACGATAAAGACGAAATAAATATTCGTAATCTTGCTACAGACTCGAAGGTGTTAAAGGGTTAATACAAGCTCACTTATTTTTTATGAAATCTTGCTACAAGTATAAAGTATAATATTATATGAAAGTCTATATGATCCTTGTATTATCTTAACACGCTATAACGTCCATTTGAGAATAAAAAAATGTATATCTGATTATTAGAAACTTTATTCTCGCTGGGGAATATTTCATTTTAAACGTTAATGTAATAAATTTCTAATTTAATGATAAATGGATGAAAGGGAAATGGGGGAGGGGGGGAATGACCTTAGATTCGGGGTCAGAGGGAGAGAGGTCAGTAATCGGTATTCGTAATTCCGAAAAGGCTACCGTCCTTTACTGCTAATTAGTGTAAACGATCAAAAATCATTTTGTTCGGTTGGGAGGAGCGTACAAAATGAAATTCTCCTCGATCGAAAGAATGTGAAATGCGACTTTCATCCGTAAGATTCTTCGAATTCGTTTCCATATGATGCTCACATGTTCGCGTTTGCTCTTTTAAATGAATCGTGCGAACTCTTATTCCAATCGACGTGATCGTTGTTTGTTCCTATCCTAGTATGTTACAAATGGAATTCGTTTGTTCGTTCTGTCTTAGCGAGTGTTAACGAAGACACAGCAAGTGTATCGATTCATCGAGTTTTTTCTCCTCACCTCTCTTAACACAACTGTTGTTAATTGCGATGCACGTGGTTGAACAAAACATTCAATAATTATGATTGATTCGTTGAATCGCGAGTACTTCCGCTTACGTACGGCCAATGACGCTTTCAGCTTCAATTGCGGTTCACCCTTCTCGTTAACCCTTAAGCTTCGTAAAAGCGATGTAACTTACGAACTGTCAGTATGATTCAAGTACGTCGATTTCGGAAGAATATATCCGTTGGACGTGAAATAATAAATATCGGAGAGAGTTGAAACTGCGTAATTTTTTCAACCCTTTTGTCGCGAGATAGCGTAATTTTTCTGTATATTTTACAGCGTTCCGTGGAACGTCTATTCGACATAGTGTGTTTGTGGTTCTCTTAGAAAGGAAATGATATCGCGTGCTATTTATTCTAGCGGCGTTTGAAGGGTTGATAAATCTAGCATGAGTCTAAGGGTTGACGAAGAACTTGCGCCTCGATACGTAACGAAAGTGACGCGATACGACAACTAAAGGAACGATAGAATGAAACGAAGTGTACGGACGAAAATAAAGAACGTCTTTAAAAGTGCCTGTCGCATTGGGTTCCTTTTTGCCGGCCGTTTTGAAATTCACTCGGTAGACCGAGCGAGGGCAAACGAAGTTTCACTACTTACGCTACGCGTGTGTGTGTGCAATCCAGTGTGTACGTCTTAAAAATACTCGAATACGTTCTACTTGTCGATAAAAGGCAAGAGAATTGTTCCGCTCGTGTTCGACTATAGTATGACGCGTTTATCTATTCGGAAATACGTGCTTCGTGTCTCGATGGATTGACTTTTCGTAGGTAAACTGTAACCAATAAAGATCAAGGGACGATATTTAATTCTCATGTTCTACGGCTTTTTGGATTGGTTATCTTCGTTAGATAATATGTGTGTGTGTATATATATATATATGTATGTATGTATGTATGTATGTATGTATGTATGTGTATATATATGTACATACATATATATGTACATATGTATGAATGTATGTATGTATGTATATATGTATATATATATATATATGTTATTTATTTATTTTGGTTTAAATTTAATTTCTCCCGATCGAGCATCCGTGCGTGACAAGATCTACAGTAGCTAGAGTTCTACGTAGTTTACGGCCACGATCATTCAACGATCTGGATCATTTAATTAAACGGTAGTTTAAATGGAAAATCGAGAATGGAATTTTTGTCACGTATCCGCGCACTCACATGATAAATAATATAACGTTATCTCGCAAGTATGTACTTATACACATCGTAAGATCGAAACGCCATAATTCCGTACACCTAGATTCATACGTGTAATATCTATAGTTCATTATATACAAATTGTAAAATGCCTTCTTAATGAAAAAAGTCGTGTTTATCCTGTGTATATGTCTTTTGGTGTGTATATATTTTGTTCATAATATATATTTCTCTCTTTCTTCCTTGTAGCAGTGTGAACGCAGATATATATAGTTTCTTCTTTCTTCTCTTCTGTCCCTCTCTCACGTGCTTATTTTTTTGTTTTTTTTTGTTCTTTTTTTGTTTTTGTTTTTTTGGTTTGTTTGTTAATGCTTCTTGGCTATGGAACACATAATTACTCGCACACCCTTTTTTTTTGTTTGTACATGCGCAACACTTGCTTCTGAGAATCAATTCACCGCCTGATCGCATCAGTGACGAGATTCTGTCATCTTTCTTTTTGTATAGAAATAATTCAATGGAAGAACTTCGCATTATTAACAATTTTGTAGTGTATGAAATATCTCTGCCGAGCTTGTGAGAAAAACACGTGATTGTTAAAATAGTGGAAGAGCATAGACACAATAGGAAGCACTTGAATTCCGTCCTCGAGGAAATACAATTAGCTTGCGATTTTTTAAAATAAATTTTTCTTCTATTGCTGATTTTTCAGAATTATTTTTTTGAGACTTCCATTTCAAGTTTCAAGGAAACAGATTCTTTCACGAAAGCACCAATTTTTCTAATAATAATCATTTTCTTATGCTACGTATTCCGATATCGTAAATGGAGTTTCAATTAATCGAAAGATGATTGACTAGAATTTCGTCATCTCTGCGGCAATTTCGCAATAACCATACCATTTGTAAAGGATTGTATATAGAATTGTATGAGAATTATTATCAAAATCTTTGTCTCAACACCTTGGACAGAAAATTAAATCTAAGGTACATATCTTATTTTCGTCTCCAACCGATAGATAATTTTCTAAGATTCAATTTCAACATTTTTATCCTACATTAAAATTAATCAAACATAATATCACATCAATCGAATTAAAAAAATATTATCTAACGATCATCTACTTATCATTTTCAATTCAAATATTAGGTTGTTTTGAAAGTTCGTAGCGTTTTCGATAATTCATATATATACATAGTTTGTATTATATTTAATGGAATCGAAAGAACACATCAGCCACCATAAACTTCTGTCAAGTATTTCAATACTCAACTTAAATAAGAGCAAATATCTGCATCGAGAAAGAGGCTGAAATTCGTTAATTAATACGGTCTCGTTTTGTAACAGGATACTGGACTGCTATTTGCGATATTAAATTTTACTCGTCCTATCAATGTACATAACACGATTTCGCAATCATTTATTCTCGTTTCTATGTAACTATTTCATTGACGAAAAGTTGAATACTTGTAAAGTTTCGAAAGGAATTCATACAGAACAACTCGAATCGTATACTATGCTATACATGACGAGAAGTTAGCGAAAGAAACGAGCCATGCGCAAAAGAAAGAATTCTACCGAAAAAGTATCATCTCTGAATATACATTGCCTCTCAATTTTTCTTCGATCTCCAATATCTACGATCCTTTCAAACAACTCGATAAAATACGATTCATCCAACGGCTAAACAGCTTAAACTTCGGCCAATTCAGCCTATTTATGGTATGGTTACCCGCGATGTTTAAAACGGCGAGGCGGCGAGACCGATTCCTAGGATTAAATTCGTTGAAGCGGTCACCGGTAAAAGCTCTTTCTTTCTCTCTGTCTCATTCCCCTCCGTATGATCTGTCCCCTTTTGTTGCACGAGGGAAAGAGCCTCAGACAGACACACGTCGCGGCAGTTGTTGTTGAGATAACGTACTGACAGCGGTTGATGGTCGTCAGATGCTGGCTCGATGTTGATGCAACGGCGGCAGTTGCAACAACGGCGTCAACGGTGGCGGGTGTAGGTCACTGCGTATATTCAACGGCAGCTGCTGCATCGGCAGCAGATGCGAGATCTTACCGGGCGAGCGACGGACCGTGAACCGTGGTCTCCGCCGTTTCTTCTGGAAACCGCTGCAGCAGCAGCTGCAGACCGACGTGTCGTCGTCCAGCGATATCGTGTCACCGTGGTTGCCTACTTGGCCCGACAGTATCGAGCCGTTCGCCGTTATTACGTCGCCTTCCAGGCGCACTGCTCCTTGCGCAGCCTGCGTCATAACAATTTTCTTTTTTGTGTCTCTGTCATCATCCGGAATCGTTATGCCGCGAACACGTTCGATTGTTGATTCGCAGCACTCTACCATCGAAACGTGTTCGCGTGGATTTCGTCAGGTTTGATTTTGCGAAATGGAGGTTGAGAGAGTGGATGCTTTTCTTGTATTGATTTGGTATAGCTGGCGGGGTTCAAGGTACGCGGAGGTTGGGTATCAACCCTTTGCGGTCCGGCGTCACGTGCAACCGTTAAAACGCCATGTATTACGTGGTGGTTTGAAAAGATCGTGGCAGTTTTATTATGGATATGTCGTAAGTGGTGAAACGTTCGAGCAAATACTGCTTTTAGTTGGATAGCGAATCAAGGAGAAACGTAGAAAGGGACACTGAGGAACATAAATATCGTTACTATAGCAGGTTTCTTTCTTTCAATGAAACAATGGCAAACCTTACGTGAGCCATTCGGAAGCCACGATGATCAATTCCATGAATTGAAACGCAGAGAAAAGTGAGGATGTTGCAAACGCTATTTTTGAAATCTGCCTTGGAATTTGCTATTATTTATGCAAGTAAGGAATTTATTTATTAAGGTATTTTGAGAATTGAACGTTAATCGTAATGTAATTTGTCATAACGTACTTGCATAATGAAATTGAGAAATTGATAAAAATGGAGTTGATACGTTCCAATTTTCAGCGGCTCATACGTATGTGTATGTAATAATATTGAAATATTGTACGTAATTTTCTACGTATAAGTTGTATAATTTGAAGTCATAGTTCGAACTACATTTTATAGCAGATAGAGTTTGACTTCATTGAACTCGGATTATAAGCCTTGCTACAGACGTGACTCGATGTTTTAAGGCAAAAGATTAAGTAAACAAAATTATAATCTGCTTCATTTTTGTATAAAAGCGTATCGAGAGTAAGTTATGCTCTCGTCATATATCGGGATTGTTGTTTTGTGCAACCAAATTGAAAGTTGAAGTTTCATCGCATTTACTTTGCATCGAACGTTTATTCTTTATCAACAACGAAAGAAAATTACATTTTGTTTAATAGAGTATTACTCGAGGAACACAGACCGCAAAGGGTTACTAAAAATTGTTGATCGACAACATAAAAAGAAGATATTATACCTTGTCGATTTTAACTTATTACATTTCATTCGCATTGAATTTTGAATCTTTCGCGTAACTGTCCATATAAAAGGATTAAGGAACACGTTATTTCGTTTTATCATGTTTTAATTATTAATTTTGTGCTTCATGCAAAAGTAACTATTTTTACCGAGATTGTTAAAGAGGAATGCGACAGAAAATAAATTAATTATTCGAGCTACTATTGGAAAATGATCCAACGAATTTAATGTTCAAAAGCAGGGAAAAAGAATTAATTAATCATTAAAAAAGGTATATCGGGTTATTACGAGAAAACGACGGAGATATTTTCCCGGGTCTAAAATATTTTCTAAAAGATCAATACTTTGATGGACGACGTAAAAGCTGGTGCGATGTTTCCTTACCTGTAGAGCCTCGGCCTCGTCTCGCCTTTCGTCCTCCGTATTCATAGTGACAAATCTCAGCACCAATAAATTGAGGGAGGCGGCGACGATGGCTAAGCCGAATAAAATGAATATCAAGGCGAACATCACGTACTCTGGCTTGTTGTTCAGCGCATTATCCTTTTGTAGCGCGACCATATCGCCGAAGCCAATGGTTGTCAGGGTGATGAAACAATAGTAGATGGAGTCGAAATATGACCACCCTTCGTACCGAGAGAACGCCGCGGCACCTCCCGCAATCGTTAAGCAAGATAAGGTCGTCACCACGCAGATAAGATTTATTTCTGAGGCCTGAAAATTACACAATTTTCGCTATTGCTTTACTCGTTCTCAGATAAACGGCCGCTTCAACTGCGTCGAAACGTTTCATAGTACTTTATTAATTTCGCTCTAATTGTAAGATACTCTTATCAGCAGCTTATGCTCGCAATAGCCTGATTTATTATTACGAAACTCTGTTGTTGCGAAGAAGAATATTTTATAATCCAACCAGATTGAATTTCTTCGAGTTATAACGAGTATTAAGATTGGCAGGAAAATATGTTTCGGTAATATCGATATTGATCTTATTATAGGTAATTGTATCGTAAAAGTATTCGACTTAGATGCAACTCAATTAAATTGTTTCTTTCTCGAATGGGAAAAGAAAATTTTGCAGCGAGATAAATTGTAGCAACGAAACTTGTAAATCTCAGGAAACAAATGTATACGCACGAATTAAAAAATATATCTTGGAAAGTTTATGGCAAGTTCAAATTATTTTAATACATATAATTTTATTGTAAAATTAAACGACCGGCAGCAATAGTAGAATTTTTCGTTCTTCAATGGAATATCACCTATTCCAGCATCTAAATTTCGAATCCAATCGTATCTGGTTGGAACGATCTTTTTGTATCGATCGTTCGATATGAAGTATGCAAGAGCAGGTGGTGTTTATAGTTTTACCTGGACATCCTTACAGTTAAGAAGCGTCTTTACGTTCCGTATTACGACGGATGAGAATTTATTCAGGCGCTCTCCTATGCTCTGGAACATTACGAGTCCTAACGGGATACCGACGATCGCGTAGAACATCGTGAACAGCTTGCCGCTTATGGTGTTCGGCGTCGAATGTCCGTAACCTAAAAATCAATGGATAAATACAGACGATATAATTCGATGAATGTAATAAACGAATTATCCGCTCGCCATGTGTAGCAGTAAAAATGAAATATCAAAGAGAAAATGTTTTAAACGGAGCACATTGTAATGGAACGAGATCAGAATGCATTTGACGTTACTGAATATCCAATTTTTTGAAATATTTATTTTAACAGGGTATCTGATATTGGAGATATTTTTTACGTGCAAACCAAAGCAATTTTTGTTGATGACGATGCATATTACACAACACTTTCTATAATTTTATTCTTTATTTCTAGTATTACTGCTTATTAATATTAATTTTATTATGTATAGTATAACGCATAGAAATGAAAATACAAGTGATTTTATGTTCCAGAGAACATATACCATACACTTTTAATAAATGATTGCTTTATATTTTAGTAGCGGAAGGGTTAATGGTTCGTTTCACGAAATAGTTGTTCAACGAGAATATGTTGTAAATCATCAGACAGGATTTTTGAAGTGGATATGTCAGGATACATCTATTAGATCATTCTAGATACAATTACGGTGAAATGTAATTAATTAAAACGTACCGATAGTGGTGAGGACCGTGATCGCATAATAAAACGCTCCGGCGAATTTCCACTGCTGACCAGCTTTATGAGGTTCTGTCTTCAGCACCACTGTTTCCATGATCTTGAAGTCGTCCTCGCTTATATTGTACTTGCGTATAACCATCTTTTCAATGTCTGTTAACAAAAGATGAAAAATATATCTTCCTTCACATTTTATTACGCGTTGCACATTTTAATTGCATCAAGTTGTTGTTTTTATCAATACTTACACGTATATGTACATACGTACGACATATTTCTCTCTAATATTCAATTTTTTTTTTATATAGTTGTGGTTGTAGATTATAGATTATATTTATAATCATATACTTTAAACGAATTTTCCAATTATATCTCCATGAAAATTATAAATTAGTTTGCAGATTTCCAAATTTGGAATTCGAGATTAACAGTATGAAACACGAGCAAATGACAGAGAAGCAATTGGGAAGTTTATTTTCTCTATGTAAAGCGACGGAAAGTCGATACTTTAAATAAAATTACGTTTTAAGCGCCTGATCTAATCTAAACTTCCTGAATGTAACAAAATCCAGTTTGAGTCATGAAACTTTCAGAAACATCGCTACTTCCTTTTTATTTCCTAATGAATCGAAGATTACAAATATGAAATAAAATTAAATTATAGTATTAATTTATTATATATTTATTAATTATAGTGTCAATTATTCCACCAAGTTGCTTGCTACGATTCCTAAGTCTACACATTGATAGATCATACAATTTTAAAACCGACCGACTATCTCGTTTACCGATAAAACATTTACGATATGCAACTCAAAATATAAATTATGTTACTTCGCATATTATTTAACTCACGGCGAACGTACTTAATTAAACAATTCCAAAGAAGTAAATCTTATTTGCCTCGAACGATGAACATAGGAATTATAATCGAAATATTTTATTTCGTTTCATCATCCAATAATTAATAATCACCGTTATCATTCAATCGACAAAGCTTTTCGAGTTTTTCCTTTATTTATCGATATTATTAAAATCTTGCAAACAAAAAGATCCTACGTCGACGAATCTATCGAATTCACAGGGTGTTCCATAGAAAACAAATATTCCAGTAGAACAAATATTCCTCTAGAACAAATATTTCAATAGAAAAATATTCCAAATAGAAAACCTTCTGTATGAAAAGGTTCAATCGTTGTTTTCTTTAATCTGTATCTATCGACAAGAAATGTACCGTCCAATGCTTCCTTGCGTCGTTTCTCCGTCTCGGACTCGAGAACGTCGAAGATTGCAGCGCCGACGAGGAGGTAGGTGAACGTGAAGACGATCAACGATAGGGTCCGGACGTTTTGCTTCTTCATTCTCTAGTGAGCCACATGCTCACTAGCAGGGCCCCAGCCCTAACTACTTGCATCGCTCAGTGGGGTACGATTTGGTGTGCCTGGCCCATGACGACCCCTTCTCCTTTCTGATGATGCTCGCGGGGCCCTTCTTCTCTTTACCGAGCGCTACAGACCCGGCACGCGACTCCTCTTCTTCAGGGTGTCTTCTTCCTTGCAGAGACTACCTTGTAGCCGCTTTCGTTCATCTGAAAAACGTGTTCATATCCCTATGAAATCGTTGTTCAAATTAAGCGTAGTACTTTTGAGGAGATTCGAATGATATTTCGTTTGACTGGTTGTATTTTTTCGCAATAAAATTAAACTATTCCCTCTTCTTTTAATCTTATTAAAAGATGAAATATACGACATTTAACTAGCAATTTAATTTCACGGATTACGCCATTTCATGGAACAGAAGTCGGTAAATCATTGGAAACGATTATCTCGCGGTGACTTAAACCAAAGTAAAATTTGTTCAGGACGATTTCCTTCGGCGCTGATAAAAATCAAATTTGTACAGTGATAGAACGATACGATGATAAGCGAGACGAATGGACACGCGAACAAGGAAAATAAGTGGAGGCGGAGGAGAAGTCTTCTTCGCATGAACTCCGGATATTCGTAGTGCAGTTCGAGGGCTACCGGAGCAACTCCTTTCGAACGTCCCCTGAACGTTAGTCGCGGTACGACGTTAGGGGTTCCGAAGATATAAAAAGGCATAATCGCGTCCTTGCCGCTAAAACGGGGTTCTTTTGAGAATCGTCCTTTTCTCCTTCGAGTGACTTCAACCGAGAGATATCCGTGAGGAGGCTAGGTCGAGCAAAAAATCTGCTGATATAGAAGAACTCACCTGCAGCCTGTTCCGGGTTCTCCTTTACGTACGACAAAGGGTTGAGCAGAATGATATGGCAGTGCTTTCGCTGCTCCCACTGCCACGTTCCCTCCATTCCTCAGCTTAGCACCCAACGTTTTCAGTGCCGACTAAAACCGAGCAATTGAATTTTCATAAGTTTTTGCTCCTCGCTTCTTGCGAAGGTTGGAATAATTGTTTCAGTTACAGATGTAACAGCGTGAGCAATTTAATATAAGGTTCGCACGAAAAAAAAGTGATAAATTCATATTTGTTGATCTTTTAATTGCAGGCAAGATTTGAAATGGCTCGTTTAGAATACAATTGTTATTGCAAAACAGGAAGGCATAGGTTCGTCTGGTTCTAAAGAAACGTAGAGACGTTATTAGATCTTCTTTATTTATTATATAACGTAGACAGATCCCTATTGTTCTGATAAAATAATATGTAATAATTAGATTATGAAAAAAAAAAGTTATCTTACGTTCGTCTGTCTTTCAAAGAGAGAAATATTATTTTAAGGTAAAAATTCAACAGTAATGGAACAACGTTAAGTACAGTTGCTTGTTTCCTTCCTAACATTGTACTCGTCCTCGAAGAATTCTTTAATATTCGTGATTGCTTAATTGTTTCCAGAATAAAGGAATTAAGTATTTCATGTTATTAAATGTAAAACGAATCGTTGAAAGAGGGGAGCAGAAAAGTGCGCTGCTGTCGGACTTATCGCGATTATTTCTTTAAATGTCAAAGACTATGGCCTAGATAGGAAATCGAGCAAGAATTACAAGTCGGTGCACCTTTAATCTGTTCCACGTCGGCCTTTCCTGCTCGGATCGCCGCGTTCCCTGCCCGCATCGGTTCCACGAACTCTCATCTTAATGGATATCGATTAACGACGCGAGAACGATACATCAAAGAATCATAACGCTGTCGTACAGGAAGTTAAGCAAGGATAAAAATAAACGCGTGTATTTTATGCGAAGAATAATGGCTGTGACCGTGCAATCTTAGAAAATTGCTACGATATAGGTGAATTGCTTCCAAGTAGTCAGACGCCTGTTTATGTTTGAGAGGAAGCAATTTAATTACGTAACTTTTATTAATTAGCAATTTCATATTACTTTAGTAATTTCACGATTAGCAATAGCATCCGTGTTGATTAAATTTTAGTAGAGAATTTTCAAAAACGTATTAAGCTGAAATTTATGAATTAATCTTTTAAGTGCAATAACCTTTGAATTATCGGATCGTGAATTTTTCTTCTTTCATGGAAAAAAAAAAGGTATCTTGAATATAGTCAGGCAACGTCGTCCATTTGCCAATGGATTTTCTAGGCTATAATGAATACATGAATAATACATATTCCTGCGTAACAGGAGTCCGGCGAGTACTCATTATTGTTCCCTCAGCCTATTAAATCTGGATTTACGCTAATGGTCCGCGCTTTGTGACGAGGACCATGTCACGTTTGTCAGCCACGATGAGCCACGTTTTACTTTGTGTCGACGCGCGTTTATCGGCAAAAGTCAACGCCGGACGTTCGCATAAACGTGGTCGCAGCATCATGTGCCGTTGTCACGTGTTTAATTATATTCCTCTTGTGCACACCGTGATCTGTCTTCTATCGTTCGAGCCTGGATATTTTACATGAAGAGAGTGAAAGCGACGCTCATGGATAATTAACACGATTTTTATTTAATTTTGCCATTATTCCGTTCGTGACAGAAACGAAAGGTTTAAAAATATTACTCTGAGATTATTTTGCTGTCAACAACGTTATTGCTAAGTATAGCAAAAACATTGCTTTAGTTCTTAATTTTATACTTTACGTGCTTTTTTCTAGCGAAACGTATCCAAGTAGATATATCTTTATAAAAATTTGTATGCTACAATCGATCATCAACTTTGGCACGCTTTTGCATTGGAATGTTTTAAAATCGAACTTTAGTTTCAAAGGGTAAAAGATTACAAATGTTTGCAAATTTATTTATACGGTAGCATGTCTTGTGCTTTTTCAATTTTTGATCGATGGTAACAATGTAAAAAACAATTTTCACATTATCGATCTTGCTGTAACGTCATCAGTGGGATACAAAGGGTCGTCGGAGCCTCTGATGAAACGAAAATTGAACTAGGCAACGTACGGGCAAACTTCATCTATACGTCATGACTAAGGTTTTCAATCTTGACTCACAGTGTCTCTTCAGCAAAGAGCCTGTAAAAGAGCCCTTGGGATCTAGAAGCCCTTGATTACGCCATTTAGGATGCGAGCATTTTCAATAAGTCGGCTTGCGTTTTATAGGAATCCTTTGTACTCATCCTGGTTGCTGTGCAATTTACATATATTTAAAATCCCCATGAAAATAAATAATAAAAATACGAATGATAAATGTTAAAGAATATCAGACAGCGTAGAAAGAATTAAGACAATACTGTTACTTTTAGAACACAGATAAAAAGTACATTTGGCAAATGTTTAATCTTCTGGTATTTTAATGGAATCCTATTATAATCCTTAATTATCTGGACGCCAAACCGCATCGAGAGTATCAAGGGTTGAACTTAATCGAAGTTTATCAGAGTGAGCTTTTATCTGAAAGTATTTACTGTACACAGGAAACGGCTAAACGAGAATTTCACGAACAAGTACTCAGATAGAACAGCAGCGAAGTAACTCGAGTTAAAATAAATGAAACGCAGGATGCAATGGCGATCCTTTGTGTTTAAATCGATTCCACTTGCTTTTCGTGTAATTGGTGGATATGTATCTTTCACTACTGACGGTTACCTTTTCTTTACGTCTTTCGTCTACTTTCTCGATGCTTTCGTCTGTCTTCATCCTTCCGTACCCTTCCGTAAACAGAATGTTGTTTACTTACAAGAGAAAAAGATCGTAGTAATATTTAGTGCAATTTAAAATCGGGGAATCAACAATCGTTCCAAATAAATCATTTGATATCTTTCTAGTGGTCTATTAATGACATACGATAGTGAAATGGCAGGCAGACGGATATGAAATTTTCAAAACGTGGACATATGAATATGTAATTTTCGAGTTACATAATGTTGTAAGATAACGTACTAGTTGGAAATTTCGCGCAAGAAAATGACGAACGAAAGAATATAATTTATCGTTGGATAAATTTCTTTAAACGAAATATGTAATCATTATCTTCATTTTTGTCTTAATTTTTAATCGAATTTAATCTTTATAGAAATTGTATAGATTTATTTTTTATGTATTCTGAGGGAAACAATCGGAATAAAAGTCTGATTTTCTTTTCGGACCTTCCTTTCTGCATTTTTTATTACTTACACTCGTGTTATCGATAGTTCTAACTTTTACGTTAATGCATCTGTATTTTATTTTTCCAATAAAAGTTATTTTGCAAATCAACTTGGAATACAAAGCTAACTTTCAACTTCGGTGGTTTCGATGGCGCGAAGATTATCTGAAAAATCGATCCATTAATAAGTGACTGACATCTCGAAATGCTTGACGTTCCGTCGTAAAACACGAGAACTTGTTGGTAAAGTATGTAGATTTCTGGAAAGTGACTGGTGCGATTGTAAATTTTCTAACTGCATCCGAGGTTGCGCGAGAGCCAAAAGCCTGGGACCATCTGGTTGGTAACTTCTAAGGTTAATTTTGCAAGGACGATTCGTGATTGCTCGTATAATTCCGCTGCTAGCTAATTCGTTCTCCTGACAGAATTTAGTCTGCTGAATTTCCGGTTAGTGGCACGAAATCTCGGCTGCTTCATAAAATTTGCAACAGGGAACGGCAAGAGTACAGAGAATTTCATTCTCTGGGTTTCTATCTTGTATTAATACTAATTTCCGTGTCCATTCTATCCCATCTAAATTTGGCCCACGCCGAAATTATTTTTTTATTCCTGGCTATTGACTTGGTCTTTCCTATTTTATTTATCTTTTGTTATTTCATTACTTTATATTAGGTACTATGTTATTCGATTTGCTACGTGCTTAAAAATGCATTGAAGTCGATACCTTAACTTACAAGTTGCAAGAATTATGAATATTCGAAGCAAAGAAGGTTTGATTTTAAGTTCATTTCGCATCGGCGCTTAAAAATTGCTATCGATACCCCTGGCATTAATAAAATTGGCAAGAGATTCGACAGAAAATTTAATTTTTAAATAAAAAATAGTTAATAGCTTGGAAATATCGCTATTGGCATCGTGAAAAGTGTCTTTCTTTCACAGACACATCTTTTACAACAATGCATCTTTATACAAACATGAAACCTAATCTGTCGAACGTTGTGATCTTTATCTCGATAGAACGAAATGGATCATACGTAGTTCGATAAAATAATATCAAACGACAAATGTTGTGCGTCCATTATTTCCCTATAAAACGAAAGAAACTTTTCGGACCACCTAATATCTTGTACACTTTCCTTAGGAAGAATTTTATCGGGTTTATTAGAAACTCGGATTGCTCGTTGTAATTTATTCGAGTTTCTGTCATCTTCGTTATTAAAGGACACCAGGGGACTGAAATTGAAA
Source organism: Bombus confusus (assembly GCA_014737475.1). Lineage (NCBI taxonomy): Eukaryota > Metazoa > Arthropoda > Insecta > Hymenoptera > Apidae > Bombus > Bombus confusus. Next base: position 2,120,068 of record JACXIV010000015.1, read on the forward strand.
CCTCGTTACCGCTAATGAGTTGAATTTCGCGTCATATAACTAGGAATCAGTAGGAGAGCATGGAATAATGACCGGATTTACGACTATCGTTTACAATGCGACTACAATATCACAATCACACAACTGACATTAGCGTTAACACAGCCGACCGTGCTAAAGTTAGTTTGTAATCAGAGTTCCAGTTTTAACGTTAGGAGTGTATTATGCTGGCCGTTCCTGTAACTTCAAAATGAAAAGCGACACGTAACCACCACGACGACGACACTTTCCTCCGGAAACTTCGTTACAAGTTATCCGTAAGAAGTCCATCCCCAGCTGTTCTACGAGGCAAATTTAATACACGAAACATTTGGACATAAATTCACTTTGCCAATTACAAATGTTTGCTAGCTTCAGTTTTGTGTTTTACTTGTCTTGTTTGATATTTCATAACAGGCTGTCAATTTTATCAATTTTACATCGCTCGATACAATCGGACGATTGTTTCCCGTGTTATTTTGATCTTTACATTTGGAAGATTTTTATGTTTATAAATCTCTTTTAATTACTATCTTAAAGTAAATCTTCGTCACAGTGTATGGGAATTATTATAAGAATGACACGTCGATATATTTGAAGATGACGATATGTTTCAGCTGTATAATCTTTAGCTATACGTTTTAGATAATACGTCTGAAAATAATCTTCAGCGAGGTTTACGTTTTTATAATTAATCAAGTTTAAAGCTTATAAGCGAACGAAATGCTATGCCGTAAAATTTCAGTGACGACTAGTACCGCTTGCTCGTTAGGAACTTTTAATATTATAGCATGTATGTCGTTCGGTGGTATAAAAATTCAACTTGATTCGCGAAATGGAGGTAATCCAAATTATTTTCACTTTATGTCATGAAACGTTACATACAGTATAGGTTTCATGAAGCTATTTGCCCGCTGTTAACCAGTTCATTAGAATTAGCTACAGACGTTTCATTTTTATCTTATATTTCTTTTCTTTCTTAATTAATAAAATTGTTTCGTTAAGGGTAAAGTACTTTTATTTTATGTAGAAATGAATATTCAAAAATGAACTCTATATTCGTCCTCAAACTTCACTTGGTTTAATAAAATATAATAAAGCATAGCTTCAATAAACGAATGATAATAATGCTTGATTAAATAATATTAATTAATCTTAGTTAATTATTAAGTAATACATATAAATAGATAATCTTATTCATATAGAGCATATTGAAAAATAACAATAATGAGTGAGCAATTAAATTAAAAATATAAATACATAAAATTAATATATAAAATCCCTGTCATCGTTGTTCAAGCGTCCTAATAATTTCTTTTAGGCCATTATTTCCATTATGGATCAGTTTATTGCCAATTTTACTACAATTACTAGTTTATTACCAATACCACGATAGCTGTTGCCATTTCGTATTTTTGGGGTGATTACTGGAACTGATCGAATTTCGACCATATTCCTATATTCTTTTTTTCGATAAACGCTCGAAGCTCGTATTTTTTTCTTTCTTCTCCAATATTTTTCCATTCGCATATCTTCCTGTGTTTCGACGAGTTACAGATAAAATCATCGCATTAGAAAGATCTTTCTTTCTCGTTTTATTATCAAACTACGAGGAACGGTTGTTTTCATTTCGTTTTATCTTCGACATCATTCTCTTTCATTTCCTATCGCCGTCTCATCTCTCGTTTAATTTTCCCACTTCAAAACTTCGCTTCTTCGTCTCAATGGACGCTGCTAGGCGTTGCTCAGTTCGAACATTGAACAGCCTATTGTTTTCCATGAATTTTTATTCCTTCGCTTCCGTTTAATTTTCTATCTCCTCCGTTGAAAACGATTTTTCTTTTTTTTTTTGTAGACGAGTCGCTTCGTCGTTCGTTGCACAAAACATCATGCTACTCCCATTATCGAACAAATATCTTTTTACTAAAATATATCGATACAAAACATAATAAAAATAAAATAAAAATAAAAAATCTGTAAATGTACTTCTCTATTTTTTAATTCAATTTCATTCATTTCATCTGATCCATTCGAATTGTCCTTTGGATCGATCGTTTCCCACTTGTTTCCACGAGCAACTAGGAATATTTCCGCGTTCTCATACCTTTATTCCGCTTTTTACACCGCTTTTCCAACGTTTACTCGTTATTTCATTTCATCGCGAAAGACGATAGGCTGTCCTTCTTCGATAAACACGACGTACATCTTCGTCGCTGTTTCCTCGGATACACTTTGCTCCTCCATTTTTTCCGCTTCGTTTCCGTTTGTCTGTTTCCTCCTACAGCGTCTCGTATTTCTTCGTTGTCTCCTTTCCCTTCCGCTTATCCTGCTTATTTCCTTTCCCCGTGTCCCGTTTCCCCGTCCTGGCCGAAATTACCCTGCCCTCGGATAAACGCAAGAGAGCTTTGAAAATCCGCTGCCAAGGGAATTTGCAATGGTAAGCGATCGCGTGACTTAAGATTAGGATCTTCGCCTTACCGTCTCCATTTTTTTCTTTTTCCTCTCCCTTTCTCTTCCTTCCTTCGCCGTTTAATTCGTGTTTTTAGTTCTCTCCGGCGTTCCCTTTCTCTTTTGACGAGTCTTCCACTCGTTCGGGGGAAACCAGCAGTTACTCGTAGCAATTGAGACTTATTCACCCAGGGGATTCTTCGTCATGAATTTTATAATACGGTTAACGAAATAGTAATGAAGGAATTAAGGAAGACTCGTCTTTTGTAGTAGAGAATTAATCTCTGATCACTTTGCGAGAGAGTAGAGCCAACAGAGTGGTTGAAACGATCAATTTGTAACTTCTCCGTGGAAATTTTGTAAATTTACGAAGGTATGTTTTTGTTTCAAATAATAACAAATTGTCGATTAAAATTATTTTTAAGATATAAAATATCCCGAAATAAATGTGAAATGAAAATATCTGGTATTTTTAGTATTAACATTGACTAATTAATTTTCCGAATAATTATATTTGAATCGTGCTATCCAAGATGCATGGCAAAACGATCGAGCCATTTTAGAAGATCGTACGCTTAAAAGTTTGTCGAAAGTCGGAGGAAAGAAATTTCGATAATACGTTATCATTCAAAATTCAATTTCATCTGATTCGTTCGATTGAAACACTTATTACTCCACGCGTAAGCTCATTCATGTGAAATATATATTCATGCCTGTTCATTCATACCGTATGGCACTCATGGCATTTCCGCGCGCTGCGTAATATTTATGTAATGGCAACGGTTACGTTTCTCGTGCTTCACTGGAACATACTTCCATTAGTTTGTCTCCTGGAACGCACGATTTGTAATATATCGCTACGCTGTGGTGCAACTGCTGTGCCCGTTATTCTGGGAAAAATATCGAGAAACGAAAGAAATGTTATTTGACGGAACTTTTCTAGACTTTGTCGTAAAAATTACCCTTCAAACCATTCCTGTCTTATCTTTAATCGCCGAATCATCGACAATTTTTAAGATTTTCAAGCATTTTTGAATTGGTCATTAATGTAAGGCAAATGTACTTACTTTTACTAAAGTTGGTCTTGGGTTTTAGCACATTTTCCTTAAAATTTCTTTCTAGTATCAGTAATTGACTAGAAAAGGAACGTTTCCCGCAAACCAAAAAATTCAAAGCAAACATTCTGAAAAGACAACGAGATAATTATCTCGCTTTGTGCGTTTGTAAATAAAAATAGAAATATTTATGTTACGACCCAATAATACTATTATAATAGTATTTTGTATAATATCGTAAAATCTACGGTATTTCGATTATACTCCAAGTACTGCACGAGTAACACGTTCAACGGCATCGTTTCAGAACAACAGTATCGGTCTCGCCTTTTTTTTCGGTTCCGAGGTGACTTTCCAAAGAACCAGCTTAATCCGAGATTCGAAGCACGGATTCGTCGCCGAACGTTCTTTTTTTTTTTTTTTTTTTGATTTTTCGAAAAAAAGGAAGCAAAAACACTTTTTTACTTGGATGAAATACCGAATGGAATACGGATCGAAGTAAAAAAAGCAAGAAAATATATGGAAATACGATGGACCTATGCGTCATTCTCGACAATCGGTGAGATGAGTTCAGGCAATTTCGCGAGCGACGAACTCCAGCTAGCGAAATCAAATCGTTTCCCCCGCGGTTTAAATTAACGCTCGAGCCTAGATTGGCCTCTCCGTGTCTTATTGAATTTAGGATAAATTGCTTTTATAGCTCTCATCCACGGCCTGTTTCTCTCCTCCTTCTTTTTTTTCTCCTCGGCCGTATTCGTCTCTGTCGTTGCCTTTCTTCCGGTAGATGTGTCGAAAGATGTGGCAGCCCTTATTTCTCCGGCCGAATTGCCATGGAAATTTCGCGGTCGCGTAAATCAATCCAACGATCGCGATTGCTATCACAGGAACGATTTTTCACCACGACAAAGGGGCAAGCGATCGGAATCTCGGGACGTTAATACGCGAGCCGTATAAATAATGAAAATACAAGGGTAACCGATGAATCTAGTGGATGTCCTCCGGATACTGTTTTTATCGATTACTTTATAAATTATTTTGATTGATTTTACAAATGGTAAATTATGAAAACGAGTTACGAGTATCACTTGTAGGCAGAAGTAATTAATGAACGAATCAATACATTCCAAGTGGAAGATTGTTACTAACTTTCATCGATAGACCATTTGTATCTTTTTCCATGGAATCTTCTTATCATATTTTTATACCTAACGTTATATAACTTGCACATATATGAACGATCTGTTCCAGTGGCTAACGCTTACGTACATATACTAATTTTTATCTGATAACCAAGGGGATTAAATCCATGTAAAATCTGTTCATCGAGGATTAACCTAAAATAATTTCGCTTCTACGCTGTTATTTTCTATCAAATCCGAGAGCTGCTTAAATCTCATATTTCTATTCCATCGCTAAACGAAAATTAAAAGTATATGGTAACGAGCGCAAAAAGCGGTACAAATATATAATAATAATAATAATAATAATAATAATAATAATAATAATAATAATAATAATAATAATAATAATAATAATAATCGGGATACACGTATCTACTGTAGAAAACATCGGTTCATCGTTTCATTTGCATACTTTTTGCTTTCGTTTGATACGATTTAATCCAGTCGCCAGTGTTAGAATTAGTCGTTGATCGGTTTTTCGTCGGTGTCACTCCGAGGAACGAAAAGGGATACGTAGACAGCACTGAATGCTTCGTAGAATCGAATGACCGTATTGCGGCGTGCAGAAGTTGTAGCGCATATCGTAAATCTGCCTGTTTGGAGAAGTGCTATTACGACGCGTGAAAATCTGCGTATAACACGTTTTTCAAGCACGGAATTTCTGTTATCTATGCGCCAGATGTTTCGTACGTTTGTCACTTGAAATTACTACCTTTCATTGCGTTTAATACGACGAACACCGTAAAACTGATTGCGTTGGTTCATTTAGATTTAGATCGTAAAGTTCGAGGAACAGAGTTAAAATATCAGATGAGAGAAACTTCGACAAATTGAATTTTCTTTAGGTATTTTAAATGTTGGACAAATATCTTATCGTGTCTATTGTTGATGAAAAAGACGAAGAAGTTTGAAAATATTGGCAATTCGTTTTACCGTGAAATTTTGCGATCTATAAGGAAGAGAAAACGTGACTTTATTTTCTGACTGATTTTCTGATCTGTGAAAAATTGATTTGTTTCATCTGCCAATTGGAATCACAAAGGGAAGGCGTCGAAAAATCGGACAATTTTATTAAATAGAAATATAACATCCACGATTATGAATCTATTTTAAAGCGGAATTGCACGAATATCGAAACTGTAGCTCGTTTCCTTCTATTGGAGCGGTCTAGTGTCACAACCTTAGTTGGACAGCCAGTTTAATGGGGCCAATTATTACGTTGTCGCATCATTCAATAATATTGGTTATTATTTCTTTGATTGCGCCCTCCGGGAGCTTGTTCCTTCCCGATAGTTATTGGTTCCACTGAATTAGCGATAACAATGAACTGCAACGCCAATTGAAGGATAAATCGATTTTTTAATTCCTCGGTGTTGTTGGATAAATACCTACCGATCTCTTTTTACATGGAAAGAAAATTGCCATAAAAGCAGCATAGCTAGCTGTACAAATAATAACTATGTAAAAATAAAATAACCAACGAATTATCTAACGTCGATTAAAAAGTATCGAAATTCTTAGACAACCAAGTGCATAATTTATTGTTACTAGTATTTAACAAGAATACGATCTACTATCAGCGTTGTTTTCGTTTGTTCTTTCGTAAGGTAAATAACAGAGTTTGCCGAATTTTCTTCGATACCGTCTACTGTCTGCGCATAATCGGCTTATACTACTTGTTCAGCAGACACGGACAGACGAAAGGATCGAGCGTGCATCAGAAGTACCATTCCTCGTATACATAGAACTGTTGCATTACCTGACGGCAGCAGATTGCTGGTCGACCGACTATAAATTATAGTTTCTTCCGAGTTTCTCTTCGTCTGTAGAATAAGTCTGTTAGAATATTCATTAGATTACACACTTTGTTGCAATTTTCGTTTATCTCGTATGCAGCCGTTCAGTTTACGAATAATAATTGAAATTAATATTTATATTTTTTTTTTTTTTTTTGTAAACCAGCCGTGTTTAACGAAACTTCGTTGATCTCCATTCCCACTACCTGTTCACATGTTTTTGTCCCGGTCTGAAGAACTACGCTTCTGAAGAAACGAGACGAACAAGTTACTCCTTGCGATTGGATACATTTGATAGATTTCAAGACCAGCTCGATGTTTGCTTTTAAGACAAACGAATCTATTAGCCAACCTAACGTCTGCAAACTGTCTCCAGTCGAGCCAAAGGAAGAGGGACAAGTAACTTTCATCGAAATCAATTTCAGATCCTTGAACGTGCACTGTCGGGTTGAATAGTGGCAGAAGCGGCTGATGAACAGCACGGTATTATGCGAACGCAGTCGCGTCAACTGATACACGAGACGATCGAGATAGATGGTAGCTTATGAGGGTCGAGCGTATTTTATGTGTCCGCTTCGCCGCAGAATTGCAACGCGGATCGTTCTTACCGGCTCGGCGTAACCGTCGCGTGAATCCGACTGCTATAGAATACGTCGCTTCTTCGGCTCTCTAATTGCAAAACGCCTGTTTTCAGCAAGTAATCTCCTCTCAACGATACGTTTAGTTTGTTTAAAACAGCGGAGAAACTCGAGACGACTACGCTATTGGAAAAGGCTTAACATTATACTTAGGATAATTATAATACTTTCGCATAAATACGTGTTTTACGCTCGTGATATAGCGGATTTTGGAACGAGATAACGAAAGCTTGTACCGTGGAAACTTTATCGTTCAACTTTTAACGATAGAATCAGAAATGTTAAATTTTGCGAAGGAGCTACCATATCTGCATGATTTAAAGACAAGAATATCGTATGATAATGTACAGATGGGTAATATTTATCGATTTCTTGAACAATGCACATCGTTTCGAGATAATTGTGAAACAACCTAATAGTTTCCAAATTTTTTAATGGCAACAGGAGAGCAAATGTCTGAATTATCGATCACGATGTTCGTGTTAACAAGATGATAACACGGCGTAGAAGCCCGATATATATTTCTCATAATAGAAAAGAAAACTCAACTAGTACGCACAGTTTGTTTTATTTAATCGAATGTAAATGAGAGTTTATTAAGACTCTTACTCTTCCCTTTCTCATTCATTGGGCACAGTTTGTGGAACGTGACTAATGGAACGAGACTAAATGAGATGAAATTCGCATTCCACCATGGATTTTCCTTTATGGCCGTTTCGCTAGATTCGTTCGCTACACGTTCACGCATCTCTATAGGTGCAAGAATAGAGAAAGGTAGCTCCTCTTTCCCTTTTTCGATTCAATTACATTAGACGATGCCAAGGATCTTTCTGCCACTGGAATCCTAGAACATTGCCATTCCTTCTTCATACACACGTGCAAGAGAATAAGCAATGTCACTTGCTTTTTTCATTTCATTTCTCCGCACTTTCATAATGCGGATAAATGAAACATGTTGTACACCTCTTGCGCACTATAGCTCCATCTATTGTTATTAATCCATTAAAGACTATTTTATTTATATAATCTTTCTTAATACGTCAATTTACGTTATTTATTCTTTTAATATTACAATGACGAAAGAGAACGTAAGGCAGGCTTGAAATATTTTTATTATTTACGGATTTACGCCGCTTTGTTATCAACGGCTTAAAACGCTCGCGTTTCCACTGACGCACGATCGTTTAATCGTAAAAACGATTATACCACGGAACGACAGATTTTACGAAAAGCATTCTATTTATCGAGGTAAATTAATTTCATGTGAAATCTGATATTAACCAAGCGTCGCGACAGCGAAGCTACTTATTCGACGAATATAAATCAGATTCGATTAAAAGAGTCGATGTTAATACGTTATACGTAAAAAGGTCTGGCAAAAATATCGAACGTTCCTCCTTCTTCTTTTTTTTTTTTCCCATTTCCCTCTCGATCGCTAAACAGAGGGGAAAAAAGCGTGCATATGAAGGACTCTCGGGGACCGACAACGTTAATGACTCGAGCAGCCTGTCCGAAATAAAATTGCTCTCTCGAGCTTTGGCTCGTTATAAAAACACGGTGAAGTGGTGTCTAAACGTTTGGAAATTTTATATATCGCTCGTCGCGTTTCCGTGTGGGACATTTTTTTGTCGCGGGGGTGAAAGCTTAAGAGGGAAAGACGAAGAGGAGAAGATAACTAACCTCGTGCAGCCGGTTGAAAGCACTTCGACCCCTCACTGCTCTAACGATTAATGGTCAGACAGTATAAAAAGCTTTCGAGTTTTTAGCGTCTGTTACTTTCTCCCTGCTACTACACCTTCCTTCCCTACCTCGTGTGTGTCCGCCATATGTTCTTCGCTTTTTTCCAAGATCGAATTACGGGAGCGATTGCGACGAAGTAGAAAAAAAGGCGAAAGTTCGCTAGGAGATCCAAGTTCAGATGGGATTAGACTTCGTTACCTGCTGACGGTGGATTGCTTGATGTTCGAGTCGGTTTAATGCACTTTCGTGCGGAGAGGGACAATTGGAGAGGTAAAAATGAAATATGTATAAAGCGCTACGCGTTTGTAGATCGTTTTAGCGGCAAAGAGAATTTCGCAGGGACGATTGGGCAGAATTTCAGCGACCGAATGAAGTTTCTAGTTATAAAGATTGAAACAGTCGTGGAATCTTGACAAAATCGACAGAAAATTTCGGTCGAAGAATATTTGCTACTTCTACCTGTTCGTAGGATTATTCAATTGTGCTCGTTCTAGGTTTGTTTTTCAGTTTCATTAAATATTATAGAGAATATAATTTCATGTATCTACGAACTGTAATAAAAATAGGAATCTCAACCAGGCAATGTTCGAATCTATTTAATGCGTTCTCATGCGGAGAGGGTTCATTGGAGGGTTAAAAATGTGAAATACTACTCGTTCTGACTGCGAGATTTATTACGAGTTAGAATAATTTTAGCGAAATGATCGAATTTCCGATAACTGGACGAATTTGCAGTAAAAAAATATTCGTTATTTTCATTCGCTTCTCAGGTCATTTAGCTGAATTCGTTAAAGATTACACTTTTTTGTCAAGCATTGTTAAACATTGCATGGAATATAATTGCATTGATATACTTCTACTGCTAATTAAACGTAACCTCGTATACTAAAAATATAACGAAAATAGGATTAAGGGCAAGACTAAAAATTATTGAACGTACACTCGATAATCATATTTCGCGGTAAGAACTCGTACTTGTCGTTCTGCAGATTAGCAAAATCTGCAGGCAAAATCAGGCCAAAGATAAGGAGAGAATTACTGTTTGGATCTTTGGAATGATTCCAAGGTAGTGGATATTACTCGGTGCATATAGTAACAGAGGAATCGGTAGAAGCCACTTGTTAATTACTTCGCATGCATTTGAAAACACCGACTTAATCCCCAAAAGAATATAATCGGTGCCAAGGCTCATCTCCATGAAACCGCTTCGCCTGCGAGACGAGCAATTAATTAATGTAAAAGAGAGTGGTTCAACGGAGCCAGTAACAGCCGCGCTTTAAATACCACAGCCTCGTGCTTCTTTGACATTCTTTCTAATCTTTTCCATTTCGTATATCTACAGATCACACGAATAATTTGGAATATTGATTTTAGCTGTTTTAGTAAATAACGTCAGTGTTCGAATAACACGCACGTTGGTATTACTTATTACTTTTGAAATGCGTTATTAGTACACGACGTCAGCAATACGATTGAACGAAATGATAACTTCAACGTAGGTTTGTCGCTCGCTGGAAAATAAATTTCTCTTCCGTTTATTTCGATTGCATACAAAATGATTTTCAGACGGCAGTTCGATTATTATAAATTGCTGCAGTCACCGTCTTATCATCTTCGAAACTTGTTTCGTGTTTTTCCGAAATTTCAACGTCTGAAATTGCTCCGATGCTTTCTCTTCGAATGCATTCCACTCGAACAATAGCGGTAACGTGCTAAACGTATTACGCCCGAAACGTGCATAGATGTGTAACATTTTCACCCACGAGCACGAAACACATTTTTCGAAGCACGGTATACGTTTCTAATAGAAACTGTTGTATATTACGTAAATCTTTTACAATACAACAGTACCGCATTGCAGTATATGTAGCATCGATGTGACGCCAACGTCAAATATTTTTTATCAAATCTACGTTCTCCTATTTCTCTGTTTTTCGTTTATTAAACAAACGCGAGGATCGTCTAACAGGCATGTCCTACGCCAAAAACATCAAAGCTATAACAGCTGTGTTCTGAGCATTTTTATATATCTATGACAATGAAACTCCTTGGTCGTTCGAATCGTATGAAAATTGTTTCGGTTCGACGTATGACGTTCTGAAGAAATTACGCACAGACAAGCTGTAACTCGTAGAAACGATATCACACGCAATTAACTTAATTTATCCTGAAACCCCAAAATTAGAAATCCACAAAAATTTCTCTGTCTTTCGTTTATTAAATAAACGCGAGGATCGTCTAACAGGCATGTCCTACGCCAAAAACATCAAAGCTATAACAGCTGTGTTCTGAGCATTTTTAGAAATCTATGACAATGAAACTCCTTAGTCGTTCGTATGAAAATTGTTTCGGTTCGACGTATGACGTTCTGAAGAAATTACGCACAGACAAGCTGTAACTCGTAGAAACGATATCACACGCAATTAACTTAATTTATTCTGAAACCCCAAAATTAGAAATCCACAACAATTCTCAGCTATACCTCAGGCTCGTATATTATACCTAAAACTAAAAAACACGATTGAAACGTCGTGAAAGATTAGAATCTAAAATAATTGGAGATTGTCTCCGGGTAAGCTTTCGGTTAGACGTCCGTAAATTCGTAAACTAGAGGATTGTTGGAATTTTGAATATCGAACCTCTGCGTCGCGTAAGTTGGGCGCATAAAAAAAAAAAATTTCGTTTCTGTAAATAACAATTCACCTACGCGTAGTTGCTTCAAAATTATCCAACGAATCCCCCCGATATCTCATCGAGATTCCTCTGTTCCCTCACGCCTGTCACTCGCGTTCATTTCAATGGTGGCTGTCGCTGCGCCTTCAGACAGGCACTTCCGTTTTCCCGATCGTTACCAAGCAAAAACCTAGATAATCAACAAAAAAAAAAAAAAAGGATAAACGTCGTCACTGGCGAGGGGGTACTGTGGTGTCAGCAACAACACCTTCGTAACCGTCGTTTTGAACAACGAAAAGACGACGGAAACAACTAAACGAAGAAACGAATGACTAATCAACACGGACCGAAATAACCGAGTAAGGACGTTCGTAATGGTCAGCTAGCGGTCGCCTGAGACGCCTTCATATATCGTATAATTCCAGACATGAAGTAAATCATAGCGAACGGTTGTAATCAGTGACTACAGTTTTATAATAAATTATTTCATAGTACTTAGTCTATCTAATCTTTGCATATCCACAAACATGAAATCTAATCTGTCGAACGTTGTGATCTTAATCTTGATAGCAGAAAGTGCATCATACGTAATTCGATGAAATAATATAAAAGGACAAATGTCGTGCATCCAAAATTATTTCCCTATAAAACGAAAGAAACTTTTCGGACCACCTAATACTTTGACCAGGAAAACCTGCATACTGCGTTCTCTAAAAAGCGACTAGAAAATTTGCTAAAAACAGCCGAACGTTTCTGTAGCTGCACGTCGAATGAAAAGGTTGATCTGAAAATTGGCCTAATCTAACGTTCAAGTCTATGGAATATCGCGATGCGGCGAGTGCAACAAGTCTTCCCATTAATAAGCAGCCACGCCACCGCCGACAACGTGCGAGCGAAGTTGGTCACGCCAGCAGCCGGCTGTCTAGAATGGCGAATTGCGGGGGTTGAAAGGGTGGGAAAGGGGCGTGAGGAGTGCATGGGACGAAGGATGGAGAAGGATAGAACACAGTGTAGTGACGCCGGTGCCGTGAGTGACTGGACAGAAGAGTGGGGCAGAAATTGCGACGAGTTGTTGCCTGAAATGAGAACGAGCGATGCAACAGGGATGTAAGAGACACGCGTTGTCTTCGCGTATCTTCCATACGGCTGCACCCAATCACGAGAAAACGGCTACTCTTGGTCTGCGGTCTTTCCACCGTACTCTTTCCAATGTTTCTTTTACCTTCTCGTTTCTCGTCCGCTGCTTCCTTTTGTTCTTCACTCTTCCCCTTTTCTCTCTTCTCGCTCTTTGCTTTTTCTCGTTGGAAATTTCATTTAACGACGAGTGATAAACGATTGGATTTTTATCCCGAGCTTTTGTCCACGAGCGAGAAAAAATTCAGTAAACGCGTCCTTTCACCGTGTTAATGGCATGTTAGAGGCGAGGTTTCAGGGAGGAACTTTTCAGATCAACCTTTTCATTCGACGTGCAGCTACAAAAACGTTCAGCTGTTTTTAGCAAATTTTCTAGTCGCTTTTTGGAGAACGCAGTATGCAGGTTTTCCTGGTCAAACTATTTCTTTCTGTTTCTTTCGTTTTATAAGGACAATGGATGCACGACATTTGTCCTTTTATATTATTTTATCGAATTACGTATGACGCATTTTCTTCTATCGAGATAAAGATCACAACGTTCGACAGGTTAGGTTTCATGTTTGTATGAAGATGCATTGATGTAAAAAACGTGTCTGTGAAAGAAAGACACTTTTCGGACAACCTAATACATATTAAGAGTGTTTAAAAATAGAGTCACAGAAAGTTAGCGTGCGTATACTTTGACTATTAACGCATACAGACGTATTTGCTACATGTAGAAAAGATTCGCGAACAGATTTTCTGCAATTTTAATTTTTCCACTATCAGAATGAGGATCTTTTTTAAATATGATTGTCGTACACCTTCGATATTTCGAGATGCGTGTTTCAAGAAGGATTTCTCCAGGATTTATCGGTATCGTGAATAAACGACAAGCTCCAGATCGCAACAGCGCGATAACGATGATCTCTGAAGTCCCGGAAAGGAAACTTTTATCAAAATGTTCTGATCAGATCAGAAATCACAGAAATTTTATAAGTTGCCAAGTGAGAGAGAGGGTGAAAACGACCCAGTTCGTAATGCTGTTTTGTAATTTCATGTCAAACTTCTGCAAGAAGTACAGCAAAACTTACGAAACCACCTAATAATTAAGTAACCCACTTGCGTTTGATTTATTCGCAAGGAACTCGGAAATCTTCGAAGGTTTCGCATTCAAGTTCTTAAAAAAGAACGATTGTATCGCGTTCGGTGGAAAAGATCGTTGCGGCAGCCAACTTGTTAAGAATGAACGAAGACGTTCAGATTAGGAGCGTGGCAAGTTCGCTGGAATAGCTGGTTGGTAAAATAAACGCAGTGGAGAAAATGTGTTTCGTCTTAATAACGCAACGCCCGAGTGCGGGAATACCGTTGAGAAAGATTTCGTCTTCGGTGGTTCGGAGTAGCTTTGAAACAAAGGCAATTCTGCGGTGCTTCTTTCTTTTTCTCTCTGCCTTTCTCTCTCTTCCTCGCTCTCTGCGTAATTTCGTTTCTGTCCGATTTCAGAACGAGGTAAAGGTAAACTGCTCCAAGTTAAATGGAGATGTTAAGATTGGAACAGCTGTAAAAAGAACGTAGAGCAAGAGTGTGCCTTTTGTTTTAATAACTTCGACGACTTCGCGAGTCGGGAACGCTTTGTTCGAATTCTCTGCCACCGGTAGATAAGTAATCGAAAGGGTTTATAAATTATTTTCATTCAAAGTTTTCTTTCTCTTTCCTTTGCCTGTCTGGGAATAGTCGTGGTAAACGTTTGGACGATAATTGCAGGAAATTGAATAATTATGGACGATTGTTTATCGAATTGTTATCGTTAGAAAGACAGACGAAACATTCTTTGCGTAATAATTTACCGACTGATAATATCAGTGAATTGAAAAGTCGCGAGATACAGGTTGCAGACGTCTTTCTTGCAAATTTGCAAGTTTACATTGAATACGATTACCAGCTGACTTGTAATGGATAAAATTTACATGCACAACTTCGTGTATTTTATCGAGCAACTTGTTGCTACTATGCAAGAGCATAGACATCAGTGTAGATAAATCGTAACTGTGACTTGTAACATTTCACTAATAGCAATTGTAGCGTTTACAATGTCGTAATATTGCCATGATATTACCGTAGGACGATATTAAAGCGCGTATAAGTTTCAATTTCATTCGCGATAGACTTCAAAAGTTAAGATCTGAAATTTACTTTTATATTTACATAAAATTTATCGTACATTATCCTCCATTAAATATCCTGTCAAACGAAGTAAATGTTACAACCGATCGCGATAAACTCGCAATTGAGAATGCTCGAATCGAAGGTGAAGTTAGTTTTTCTTCCGATTTGTTCGCGCGTCCATTGACAGAAACGAATTCCGTACATATGTACCGAACGTTTTGTTCGACTTCCACGGAGATCTTTCCCAGGGTTGAAACATCTGTCGGTTCTCGCGCGCACTTTCCACGTGTCAGCTGCCACGGTGCAGAATTTAAAAAAAATATTTTCCATGGAACTGCAACGAAACTCGTCGTAGAAGTTGCATGAAGCAGAGATCAAACATCTCATCTATCTTCTAGTTACCAACGCGTTGTGTTTTACATTTAGTTTTTAATTTGGCTAGTCTCTAACGACATTGTAAAGACGAAAGACTTCTATCGAAACATCTGTCTAACTTTATGGATTAAAGGTTGAATGCGAGAGTGAAGTTAAACGTCAGAGTTATCGAAGAACTATAAGATTATGTCTTTCGCGAACTATTTTTTGGTATAATTATACGTTTCGTTATCTATGAAAATCATAGAAGATAAATGAAAGTAGATTTGAATGTTTCTTCTTATTAAATTCAGTTACTTTACGTGTGTAATTTAAATTGATGAAAGATACCTGTAATTTACGATGTTGCAAATATATATAAAATTCTTCCTTTATACAGATTATTTACAGTAAAAAAATGATTACACGCAAGTATTTGACAATGTAAGTGTGATACTTACGACGAATGAAAACGTGGGCGATCTTGTTGAAGTAATTTTAAGAAAGTTAGTTAGACCGCTCCTCGAAATTTCTATTTATAGCATTTACAAATAGCTGAAAGAACGTACGTATATCCTGCGGGGCTCGCGAGAGCCAGTTAATTAGAACGCTTTCCTCCTACGAATGATTAGTCAGGTTGCGCTAATAACGAGCATTTTATGTTGCCAAGCGCGGCAATAAATTTCCATAATACCTAAAGAAGTGGTCGAAGTATTGGCCATAGACCCACCGTACGATGTTAACGTTGCAATTCAGACACAGTTACTTCGAAACACGCCAGTACTTGCAAGTTTTAGAAACTTCGTAAATTTTCTCCGTTTCTTACAAGAATTTACGCAATCTCTTCGTCTTACAATTTTTATTGCGCCTAAAGAAATATCGCGTACACACGCATAAAAGACGCTGAAATATCTTATCTTCTCGCACTAAGAAATTTCCAGTGGAACGATATTTATGACTGTGAACGTAAGCTTGCACAGCGATGGTGAATATAATATACATAGCGTTCGGACTCAATTTTCAGATAGTGAAATTCTTTCACATTTAGAAACATTAAACGATTTTAGAAAAGAAGAAATAAATCGCGAAAGATATAGGGGACATCTGTAACTACGCAAAGAAATGTTTTTAGAAGCAATATCCGCTGCCGTGCAGCGTGTAGGGATTTCTATATGTCTCGGAAGAGAGTTCTGAATATAGGTATTATATATTGTTTCTCGAGCGAAACACTTGAGAAATGTGTGACACTGGGGCACATATGTCGCTGTTTATTGTCGTAATATCGATGTTGAATAGTCGCCAAGAAGCATCCGCGATCGATTTATGTTTTCTTTGTTAAGACCAGCGGTTGCCGACTTCTCAAGCTATTTTTTAAAACTTTTATGCAACTTTTGAAAGAAACATCGTTACGGATTTACAAATGGAACATGCATTTCGCGTGTATCATTAATAGGCGATCATACAAGTTTTTAAATAAAATTTGTAAAAATCGCTAATAACGAGAAATTTCTCTATTTTAATTTTTCATAGAATTTAAAATAAAAAACATATTTCTCATATTATTTATTTCATATGCTTAGCTTCTGTAACTCTGCAAATTTCAACTAAAATAAAGAAATTTATAATTTTCAAAACAGGATATTTCTTCTATGTCTTATTTATTTTTATTCTTAGCGTCCGTAGTTCTATCGATTCCAATAAAAACGTTCGATCGTCAAATAACCCATTTCCAAAACTTTTACCGTAAATCGAGCTCCTAATTCGATCTTTTAGCGTTATGTAACCCTCTTCATCTATATGCAAATTTACTTTATCCGCTGCGTATGCGATATAATATAACGCAATCCTGTATCAACATCAGGATGCAAAAACCTTAGACTTAATCGCGAAACTTTCAACAAATCGAAGGTTCATCGAAGATTCGCGCCATGTGCATACGACTTTCAGGATTCGGACGATCCTGTGGACGTGTCCTTGATGTTCTGCAAGCATTCACCCTCGTCATAGATACTCGGCGACGATGTAATTACAAGACTTACCGGCGCTGGGCGTTTGTTGGTGCTCGATAAAACAGACCTTGGCTATGTTACACCAATATGAACGCCACTAACACCTATACAGGGTGATCCACGAGGCAATGTGTGCACAGCGTACAGGTTTCCACCCTGGTGATACTAGAAATCTCTTGGCAATGAAACGTAAATTTCACTTAATACGGTGCTCGCTTAGTCCCTTGTTTTCCCTAGTTACGTTAATGTACACAAAGTTTTCGTTCAAATATTACAGCACGCAATTTGACGAGAACTCAACGAGATCCGCCTATTTCGCGAATCGTTTCTTCCTTTCAAAAGAAACCCTTGTGCGCTATCTTACAAATTTATTCCACAGAAACTAATCTTTGCGTGCTTGATCTGGAAGAGAAATGGCAAGCTTTCCCCGCTATTAGCAAATAGTCACATAATTTTGATTTTGTCGTTCCACCCTAATACGTGTACCTAGATAGATTATATTTCAGAAAATTGGGCAAGGAAGTTGCCTTGGAACATGGGATTTATATCTCGCGTGGACCACCCTATATACACGTGTACATATATCGATTGGACCACAGGGTGAAGGGACGCCGGGCGCCACGGCGCTCTCCTTCTAACCCCTCCAGACAACAACGGCCGAATATAGCTCGACCGATATGGGAGCTAATGAACCAATTACGCGTAATAGGGCCGCCGTCTTCCACCAACGACTGTCTCGGTTTTCTTCGTTCCTTCAAGAACCTTCATCATTCAAATAATGCCCTCAATTATGGTCACTGTTCTTCTGCACTTCATCGACTTCACGGTGCATCCGTACCTAGCACACTATCACCGAACCAAGCGACCACCTGTCTGTTATTTATATCCTCGCTTTCCAATAACGAATGTCGCTGTTCGAAATATACGACACCAGCAGAATTCTTCAAATAATTATGCCGACTTGGGAAAACAACGAACGTATCTCAATTGCACGTGTACATTCTGTGTTTTTTTTTTTTTTTCGAATTTACCTTCCAGAATAATTCTCGAGGTGAAAAATACTAGTTCTTGGTAATCTCGTGTAATAATTTACGATGCTTCTTCTATCGAATCTATCGGGTCCCTTTGTTTTCCATGCAAATAACGTCAGAGAAGTTTCCGCAATTGTTTTAATTTCCATCTTATGAATGATTGGATTTTATCTTGAAAACACGATCACGCATTACCGTGGGGTGCTTTCTATCGAATTTCTCTGACCTTCTTTCTTCTTTGAGATTGAAACAGTACCAGAAGAGCTTCTAGTCGTGATTATTAACTTCTTTCTGGATTTGATACGCTCGTATCACGTACTACAGAAGTATCACACTAAATCCATCGAGTGTTTTTTTTAAATACATGCTGTTTAATAAATTGCTCTACACCGTAATTTGCGGAAACAGCGTCTACGATAAATCTGTCTCTGACCAAATATAACTATTTATGAGCCTCGTTGTTCTATTCTTATCTGGGTCAACTTTCATGAAATCTTTCTCTATCCAATGAGACTGCTCAACAAATTACGTTATACCATAACTCGTAAAGCAACGTTATGATAAATTAAACCGTGGCCAAATGTAATTATCCGTGGTCTGTGTCGTTGTCTTCCATTAAATCCTTTTACAACTGCTGGTATTGTCTAATTTTACCGTGGCTCATAAAATATAACTATTATAAAATGATGTTTGAATATAATCCGAAGTTTCTGATTTCAACAAGCAACTGCACTTTGTGTCTGGTATTCTATAAAGAAACAGATTTACATTTTCGGAAATTTCTGTATTTATAATACGTACATTGACCAATGAAATTACATTTCTCTACAGTGAATGATTCCATCACGAAATCTTCAAAATCGTATTCATCGTGTAAATAGAAGGGCCAATTCAGTTGACCGGAAGTAACAAATTTACTCGTTTCAGACTCGGAATAATATCTGATACGACGACAGATTGTCGGAAAAAGTCAAGAATCCACGCAAATTACACTGCTCTGTAAAATATCTTTTATCTTCGTATCACGTATTTCATACTCCATTTTAGTTGTATTTTTTTTTTTTTAGAGTAAATTCAAATATGTAGTAAGTTCGGTCCCGACATGCGAGACTTTTCCATGGCCGATATAGTCGTAGAACATAGTTTAGGAAGAACTTTCTAATTAAAATTGATAGCTTTAGTCAAACTATACTTGACATTTTTTAATTAATAGCGTAAACCTTCGTTGATGAAATTTAAAAGTCGGCTCGTCATACCATATATACAGCAGTCAATTTTCTTAAAGAAGAGCTAAAGGAGTCCTGTATATGTAACAAAATATATCACCGTGATTTATATACGTAGCATCGGGGAAGCGGCATGGTATGAGAGGCAGCCGTCAGTCAGTTGTCAGCGTTGTCAAGGAGTATTGTCAGCGTTGTGAAGGTGTGTCGTCAGCGTTGCTAGGGATTGTTGTCAGCGTTGTGAAGGAGCGTGAAAAGGAGAGCGCGAAAGACGTTGTAACGAGTGTTGGGAGCAGAGAGTCTAATACAGCGTTGTCGTGTGAGCACCACTGTGTCACCGTGTCGTAGACAGAACCGGGAGTAATTAGAGTAAATACTCGATTTTGCGTAAACGTAAACGATATCGAACAAATCGTACCGTTACCGAACATACTAGCATTATACCGTTTCTACATATACAGGGTGGTTGGTAACTGGTGGTGCTAGCGGAAAGGGGATAATTCTAAAAAAAGAAGTCGAAAATATAGAATAAAAAAAAATAAGAATAAAAAAATATAGAATAAAGAAGTTGTATAGTAAGTTAATATCAACATAACGTCGATCGAGACAATGATCTACAGTGAGATCCGTTATAACGAGACGGGATAAAGCGAGCGAAAATTCAAAGTCGATTTTCTCGAAAACAAAGCCTCGAACGAACAATTTTTGTTCTATATTTTCGACTTCTTTTTTCGCCTAGAATCACCCCCTTTCCGCTTGTATCACCAGTTACCAACCACCCTGTATAATCTTCAAATCATAATCAGATTGGAATTATGATATAAGCTACCAATGACTGACAAAAGAGCGTGAACTTGCAACTAGCAGTAGTGGAAAAGTCGACTGAGCAACCAACGCAGCTCATATTCCGACTCGTTACACGAGCTTGCTTTTTGCTGTCTCCTTATCCCTCGCTGTTTGTTCATTTCCATCACTGAGCTATTTGAAATGAAATTCCTGCTATTAGAATTTCGATCTTCCGTAAGTACGCTAAATACAGATCGAATTCAGCCTATGTATTATTGATAAAAGTACTATCATCGACAAAATAACTACGAATGTGATTATTATCAGCTATGACCGTCACCAAGACTCTGATCGCAGTTTCAAAATTCAACGTAACCGTGTTCCATGTAATTCAGATATTCGTCATGACGAAATCTTTGTTAAGCAGCGCCAACTGCGAATGAAGCCGACGGACTGATTCGTCGAGTGCGAAATGCCACTCGTAAATCGAGCTGTTCAAGAGTCGAGATCCTTCAAAGGCGTATGGTAATCGATCGACGAGACACCAGTCGCGTATCGAAGGGAAATCGCTCATTTTCACGGATAAGGGGCTTCTTTTTTTCCCATGGTCGGTTCATGCTCGGTTGCGTCGCGGCTTTAATTAGTACGCTTGCGGTGGATAAAGGGCCTGACGTAGCGGCGGGAAAGGCAAATTCCAGAGTGGATGGGTTTTATTCGCGACCGAACAGGAAGGAGAATAAATTATTCCTTTGGCGAGGAAACTTGCCCAATACGAAAGTTAATTAATTTTCATACGTATATTGCACTTTGATAGAAGAGAGTACATATTACAGAAGAGAGTATTTGCAGAATGCGCGGCAGATTAATTTTCGTCTCAGACATTAAATCTTAATCTTGTTACCTCGTTTGCGCCACTTTCAACTTA
Source organism: Bombus confusus (assembly GCA_014737475.1). Lineage (NCBI taxonomy): Eukaryota > Metazoa > Arthropoda > Insecta > Hymenoptera > Apidae > Bombus > Bombus confusus. Next base: position 2,141,224 of record JACXIV010000015.1, read on the forward strand.
GTTATTAGACAATTTTCTATCGCTGAAAAAATCTCTCCGATTTGTGAGAAATATACGACAATTATCGTATACGCAGGATTCTTCGCTCTAATCTTATGGTAACTTGTCCTTCGAATAATTTTTATTTGTTTGCATGGCAGAGATTTTTAGCTGTTGAATATCCACGCTTCGATAGCAGCACGATAATCTCGTTAATTGCAATATTTGGTCGAGGGACCATGCTGAAATGTAGTGTTCTCGAGGGTTCTCGACTTCAAGGCTGAGAAAAGTTTCCCAGCTATTTCGTAGAGACGATCGAAGTTGGAAAGAGTTACGTACTACGTAGGAGGAGTTCCCGACTTTTGTAATGGATGGTTCCGTCGCGATTTACGGTGGTGTACCTATCGTTCTAGCTGATTACGACTCCAAACGACGCTTCCAAAGAAATCCGTTTCTCCGGCAATCTTTTTCGTCTGCTGCATATTCATAGAACGAATAAATTTAATTTAGATTTGAAGAGGAGTTTGTTACGCTCGTTTTAATTTTTCTAAAAGTTTCAAATCGACGGATTCGCTCGAAAACGAAACTGAGCAAAGTAACTTCCAATTCAAAATAATTCATTCTGCATCATCGTCGTGTCTAATAGACAATGTAAAATGTTTTGCATTCAACGATATAAAATATTTCACAACGAAGCATCTGTGTATTTGTAAAGCATTTTGCGTATTCGATATACAAGAAATTAATAATTTCATCAAATGCGTGCACACTTTTTTCCATTGTGATATCTTTAAATTATCAAGATTCAAATAAAATCACGTATCGACTCATTCTTTAACATTATCAAACTTACGCATCATCCTTTGATGTCGTAAGATGATTTATATGAATATTCGTGTTTCTACGAAAAGTTGTATTATGATAAAAACATTTTTAACGGCAGTTTTCATTGGTAAATAATACAGACAGTGCTGGGATCAGCAGCAGGATAAAGAGTCGTTTTTAGGTATTTAATGTCCACCAAGACCGATTCCGTATATATTAGCTGGCATATCCAGCAACTTGGCAGCGATAACAATGGTCCTTTGTTCGTCCAACCTATCGTTGTCTTGGTTTAGCGGCGCTGCTTACGCCACAAAGCTTGACAAAAACGATAGCATTATCGGTAATGTCCGTTGCAAGCGCGAATTACTTCGTACGAAATGCTCGGATGTGTTTCACCATTTCGTTGAAATATCTGCACGCAGCTAGCGAAACAATAACCCAATTTTTAGACGCGTGAATTTGCCTATTGTTCGCGATTTTCAAAAGAGTCCTTTCTTTCTTTGTTCCACCGATTTACTTCTTTCCTCGTCAAAAATATAATGTAAGCCTTTTGGATTATTAGCGCTTACCATGATTGTCGATTAATACTTTTCACCAACATTTCTTGCAATACACGTACCGATTTTATTATTATCAGTGCTTTCCGCGAACGTTAATTAATATTATTTCTGATATTATTTCTGATGTACATTTATCGTTATTAGCAATTTTATCAGCCTTCTCTGTAACAAAGCATATTTGAATTTTCATAATGTAAATTTGCGTAATAAAAAAGGTACTTAAGAAATATTGACCTTGATAGAGGAATATGATATTATTAAAATTAACCTTTTTTCCATCTTTGATGCTTGAAGGTGTTTGAAATGCAAATTCTTGTAGTTATTACGAGGAAATATTTAATATCGTATAATCGATATCGATATTGTCTTAGTTTCACGAACAATTGCTTCGAGGGTGAATCAATTTATATTGTAAACGTATCTTTACGGCTGGTTCCCTATCCCATTTAGTATACTGTTTCGTGACCACATAGAGCTATAGCTACTTTCTGAAATTAATAATCGGCCCTCATTTTGGCTGTTTCAGCTTAACTTATCGCGCACGAGACTTCGTGGTTCCTAGCTATTTATTATACATAAATTCGACAGCGTTATGTAACAATTGAATTCTATCTTAAGCCAAATTACCTTCGAAATAGCAAAAAGTTGTACTCGTTACAGGAGCAGAAAATATTCGCGAGAAATATTGAATATTTTATTTTAATCTTTCGAGATTTATGTAACGTTGCAACATGATAATAAATACGCAATAAACGATGAACATACATTTCGTATTTTATTAATTATTTTAGCGTCTCGATAAATTATTTAATGGGAAAATATATCATTATTACTGGTAAAACAAACTGAAGCCTTTTATGTAGTCTGTTTATCTTCAAACTATGCTTGTCAAAATAACGAGTTCATTTATTGTTGGAAAAACTCTATTATATAAAAATGAGGAGAAATTTTGTTGAAGGAACTTTTTCGTTTAAATATTAAACCGGTCTAAATTGCTTCTGTAAATTGCCTGAAATTACTTTTACATCGAATAAACGGCGTCAAGTGGGTAACAAACCTAAATGAACGGCCAGAAACATTTGCTATAACCGCGTCGGAAAATACCACGGGAACCTCTCGCAGTGCAACTCCGCAAACTTCAACTAATTACACTTTGATCGGCTTAATTCCTTGCTGCGTGAAAGAACCACGAAATTCGTATCTTATTTCATGCTTCAGCGTTCCCTTTGCAACGCTTTTCTCCGCCGGTAACCATAAGAAATTCCTGTTTGTTTTCTCCAAATCTCATTTAATTACGTGTAAAAATTGCTAAGATTATACGTGACTTTCATAAAAGCTACCACTAAGCTGCCTTTAACGATTCACAGTATATTTTCTGAAAACAGTCCCCGTTTTCTTTTATTCGGCCAGACAATATCGCCGACATAAAACATGGGATTATTTTATCAATTTTTTTGCACGATATTCATTAAAACACACACACACACACACACGCGCGCGCGCGCGCGCGTGTAGCCGCTACAAAAAGTATTTGCTCTAATTTTCCAATGAAGCGTTCGTTCAAGGTTCTACATTTCGTATTCAATATCAGATTTTTGTAATCGCACGGAAACACCACCAGACGATACGCAATGTAATACACTGTGAACCGTATGCTCCATCGGCGTTACTTCGTCCAGATAGTATTACAATTTATTGTTATTACATTAGGAAAACTAGAATTTTGTTCAGAAAAATGAATATTAAAAATGTCGAGAACTTAGGAATAGAGAAAGAGACAAGGAAAGAGAATCTAATGATAAAATTGGCGAAGACAAAAAACTAAAAGCAGTGAGAAATCCTGGACACAAACTGCGATTATATTACAATTTCAACTTTGCGATAAATTGATAAAGAGAAACTAGAATTTGATCAAACGAAACAATTGTCAGATTCCGTGGAATGAAACACAACTTCCGCTTCTTAGCAACAGGATAAACCGAACTTTCTCGTAGATCTGAAAACAAACTTACGCATACTTTTAATCATCTTCGCGCTTCACCCGCAAAGAAAAAGTTCCGCGCGATCGAAGGAAATAAAATGTCGGAAAGTTTAGTTTGCCGAATACATCGAGGGAACAGGAATTTTCGCTCCGGGTTTCATGCGATTCAATTACGCTGATCAAAGTCGAATTATTCGGAACCCACGTAATGATTATATTAAGCCGTTTACGCGCGCACGCTGCCAGACTCTTGCAATGTCCATGTACGATTACTTTGGGGAATTTGCCATAGGATTCGCGTAATCGCAATGTACGCGCGCGTTATCGTCGTTAAACTTGATCGAACTTAAAATATATTCGCACTTGGCCGAGTTTAATTAGAATGCATGCAAATTGATGGTAAACCGATTCGCGAATTTAATCAATATTCAAAGTCGTGGAATTATCGTGTTGCTACACCACTGAAGAGCAAAATTTCACACAAAAATTACCAGTCTTTCGATCCAAATTTTCACACATTGCATATACACCACATATAAATAATACAGCAAACACGCATCGATGTCGTGGATATAACGTAATTTGTTACTTTGTCTGAATGAAAGTAATTATTGGAAGAACATTTGTTATAATTTACGTAATATGTGTAATTGTATATGATATATTATAGAGTTTACGACTACATGTATAAAGATTATACGAATACAAAAGATATGACAAGTACATGTTTGTTAATCCGCGTGTGTAACGTTATTAATATCTTTCAGATGATTTTTCGAAATGAAAAAGTAGGAAATGTAACACGTTTCTCGCCTGTGATTTTCATTTCACTATTATATGTAGATATACGATGTAATTACGAGTAAGAGCTTGAATTGAATCTTCAAAGATGGAAAATGGAGGAGGTGAGAATCTTATCGAGGAAACTGCTTACGTTGGCTGGGTAAATTTTCGTCGAATAAACTTTCGAAAGTTAGGATACACTGCAGGTTAAAAAGTATGATCATATTGAACATGGCTTCGACGGTAAATATTAGTTGTACGTGCGGCGGAGAATTTCATGGTACATCGTAGCTCGAATATCGGATATTGAATATTTCCAACGCGATTCTTCTTTCTCCATTTACTTCTGTGTATTTATTACAACATGGCAACGATTTAAATAATTCATCTTTTCGTTTACGACTGACGGCGGAGTTCGATTTAACTGAATTTCAGCGACTGAAAATTTATAATGTTTATTAGCAGAATGTTTGTGAAACGGGAATTCTATTAATTATATTGATAATATTTGGTGTTTTAAGTGCACGATTTCATTCTCATTATCGTTTCGTTAATATTTTATTATCTTGTTCATGCTTCGGTAATTTTATAAGCTTTATTGGAGATAGATTAGAAAGATTATCGTTAGATGAAACATTAAATAATTTTAATTATAACTTACGAATGATATTTTTAAATATTTATATATTTTGCCAGTTTATTAACAAAAAAAAAAAAGAAAAAAAACACAGAAGACAGAACTTTCGACGTTAAAGGTTTTTTTTTAAACGAAAAATTCAAGTTATTCGATAGTTATTTAAAATAGTTCGATCCACTATTAACTCACGTATTGATCAATTTTCAATTCGACTAATATCGTAATTAGATGATAATTAAAGGATTGATTTTGTAACGTTATGTATATATTGGGTGTACATAATACATGTTTCCATTCTTGTTGATGCATAATTCCAACATCTGCCCCATTTATCGACCGTCAGGTGCGTCATAGATGAAATTTAATTAATCATTTCGGTCAATGGATACAGAGATGCTTCTTGTTAATTTTCTAATACACGAAATGAGATATTTTTGAACGTTTATTATAACGAGCGATTATTATAAAATTGTTCGGCGAAAAAAATCGTTTGGCTACAAACAAAGAATAGAATTTTCAATTTGAATTAATTAAATCAGACGTCACACGTCTACGCTTCATCGTGGTTATTTCTACCCTGCCCGTTTCCACTTTATTCGAACTGCGTCACAGGGTGGTACCCGACCTTATTCGCATACATTTTGCTTATTTTAAACTTTCACGCATTAAGTACTTACGTAGATACACAACCACTGTGTTTTGCCAACGTTATAGAAATTCGCTGAAAAATTCTCGCAGTTCGTAAAATAAAACGATTATATTTCAATTATTTATAAAATAAACGCGGAAGAAATTGAAATTGAACATTTTTCCGAAAATGTGACCCAGAAGACAAAATTGCGAATTGGATAAATCGCCTCGGAAATTTGTAATTCTAGTTTCCTGGTATTAGCTAATTTTACATTCGTAGCTGTGATGATTTTTAAAGAATATTCTTCTTTTTATATTTACAAGATCAATGAAAATATCGTAATAACTCAACCATTCGATTAAAAAATACTCTCGACGTCTATGTATCTATAATATTTGCGGTAAATCTAGTTTCAGAAGGAACCTCGCTTATTTTCAGTATCTGTATAAAAGTATATTCTCATAGTACGTCGTTGCAAAGTTACGAATTTTCCAAATGTTACGTCTCTATTGCATTAAATAAATGAGAACAGACATCGATTGGAAATTCACGTCGAAATCGAATTCAAACTGAAATTTCGACGACGATGTCGATACCGTGTTTCGTCAACTCTTCGATTTACGCTGCTCTTCGATATCCTGGCTAAATGTACCAACCACGACGATAATTTAGTTCGTCTCTGTTCTATAACACGCTCGGTGTGGACATGTCTCTGTGGCCTATGGTACGCGCGGTCGCCTGTATCCACACTTTTCGTATCGTATAACATAGACTTGGAAAACGTGTCAAAGAGACCTGATATTTCATCGAACTTTCTTCTTCTTTTTTTTTTCATTCAACCGCGTTTTCCAAACGTAGAAAATTAATACCAAAGGTCAATGTTGCAACTGGAGCACCGCATTTAATTCATCAGATCCTGATTAAAAGTGACTCGTACGCTCCTTAAAAGATTAAGCTTTACAGCGCTATTTATACGATACGGCTTCTGCGTTAATTCTGCATATTTTTTAGGTTATTCTTATCGCTAGACGCAGATCACCGCTGAATTTACCTCGCAGAAATGTTCTAAATTTCTCGGAATAAACGACATTTCTGCATGGAAAGTAGTATTTAGTAGTATTTAGAAATGACATTAAATCGCTGAGACTGATTGATGTCAGGTTTTCCGCGATTACTAAAACTGGATGCTTAGAGATGAGATTAAGTCGAGATGGTGGGAATTAAATGGGAACGGCGTGGTTGAAAAGTAAGTGGTTTGTTTTGGAACGGTTTGAGGTTTTCATAGTGATTTTGTTTGGGATTAGGTAGACGTAGCGGTGAGCTGGATAGGTGGGTGGTCAGGTGAGCTCGATTTTAGCTCGCTCGTGGAAGTTGTGATTGAAACGAAGAAGTGGTGATACGTTTCGAGTGTTTAATATAGGGTTATTGAAAGAAGCTTTAAGAAGGCGACTGTTTATGTGCCAGATTAAAGGTAAAAAAAAAACAGTCTTCTCAAAAGACTTTCGAGAGCCATTGCGTCTACAACGATTCGTCTGAAACAGTCTGATTCTGGTATAAATTTAGTCCGACGTGAGCGTTCGGCAAAATTTTATATAGATGTTAAATAATAAATAACAAATCAAAATTGAATATTAAAATAATATTCTAGTCGTGAATAAGAAATAAATTTCTTATTTAAATAAAAATAAAAGTCATTTGAACGGTGCCAAAGATAATTTATTCCTTCTTTCTATTTTATTTGAATTTAATTGGAAACCAGATGGTAATATATAAATAATTTTTAGTTCCTTCTTATTATCCGTTTCATGTTATACCATGGAAGAATCGTGAAATTAATACGATTATTCCTCGATAGACAGATCGTAGTTCGCGTTCGCACCTGCTTTTGAAGCTACGCTCGCTTCTCGAACACGTTGTCCGAAAGTCTGTTTCATTTCTCGCATATTCGTCATAGCTAACAAACGTTATTCAAAATTACGAATCGCAATTGACAGTATTAGTACCTCTGATCGAAACGTTAGATATCTTCGTAGAAATAAATCCAACGATCGACGACTAACGAATTAAAATAACGAAACAACGTGTTTACACTTGCCCCGATAACGAATACATTATTTCTCCTTTTATTTAAACTCTGAAGTAACAAAATGATGAAAATTTATTCGATGATGCTCCACGTCGTCTGATGTCGCGGCAGTCGGATACAACCCCCTGTAAAGACATTAATTTCCGCGTGACCTGTGGCCAGACCAATCCGCTTGATCTTCTCGTCGAGAGATACAATCGCACGCGTATCCGGCACTCCGTTTCCCGTCGCGTCGTTCTAGGATCCTGCGGCGAATAACAGGACGAAGGATGACGAGCAATCGAGAGGTGGTTTGCGAGAGGGCTGAGAGCGACGGGGAGGATCAGTGGGTGGCTGGGTGGCGGTTTACGAGGCCGTGGCCCATTTCCACGCAGTGACGTCAACCCATATCCCCGGATACGTCACCGGATCCGGTAAATGTGTTAGGTTTTACCCACCATGGGGGACCGTTCTATGCGATCGGCTCGTTTCAACGCCTTCCAAATGGAGTCTACGCTGAACCACGTGAAAATCCACCGATAGCGTTTTCTATCTGTCGAACGAAACATATCCGCGGGGGGTGGTGATCCTTAAGGGATTCGTAAGGTGTTGTTGCGACGATTGATTTTGCGAGGCTGATCATTTCTGTAGGAAATTTCATCACGAAGCTTTCTGTACTTGATTATTCGAACCTCGTTAGAACGGAATACTTTGCTAATTTTTTTGCTATTCCCAGGCTGCAGACTTTTAAGAAGCATTCTTCGAGGGGCGATAAAGGGGTTAGTTTTAGACTTTCACAAATTTTTCAGGAAGATTAGTTTTTAATACCTTGGTTTTTTATCGTAGAAAAACAGCAACATGGAAGAATTGTATCGGTGATTGTAACATTGATTTTTCACTGACATTTCTGTAAGGAGTTTGTAGAACGTTTTCTAGAGGGTAGTTGTTATTATTTTTAGTTGCAGTTATTTTTGCAGAGAATTTTATCACGAAGATCTTCGCTCTCCTTTATTTATTTATTCCCATATAATTACGTTGAATTTATTTTATCGGTGCAGTTACATACTGAAGTTCATCGGAAGGACTACTTTAAAAATATTGAAAACACGCGTTGACGCGTATCAAACATTTCGTCATTCGCGTCATCGTTCGCTGTAAATAATGCGTGTTTAATATATTTTTCAAATTTCTGCCACAATGGATCTTGATTCACCGAGTAAAACTAAAATATAGGGACGAGGCATGTTGTGGGTTATTTGATTATTATAAAAGTACATAGAACGACTCAGTAAATGTTAGACAAAAAAAAAAAACTGGTTTACAAAATCACATCGTGATCGTTCCTGCTTTCTCAAGATTGAAATAAGCTACGATGGATAAGCTAGAAGTCGATTGGTGTATGCTTTATGGGCATAGGGTGGACGATTGACGAGGTGAATTTAACAACAGCAGAATGGATTGCAGGAAATTTGTCATGTGCGCTTGGGGGATGATATCGATGTTTGTTTGTGACTCGTGATGGATGGTCTACTTTTGGATATTTCGTTTTAATTCTCCTCCATTTCAAGCTTTTGTATAGCTATTTTTACGAGGCTTTCTAAATATATCATTGGAGAATTTTATACTCTTTTAAATAATCGTTTGATATTTCATGGTCGATTTGAAGGGTATCTTTAATCTTAACTCTGGTTCAAATCGATATACCGCTGCAATGTAAGAGAGGAGAAGAATATTCCGAGAGAACTGTAAAGTAAAATGTAACTGAAAGTAAAATGTTCTTTAACTAGTTCCTTACTTTTTTTTTTTCGAGAGAAAATGACTTTTTCCTATATCGAGGAGCTTTTCTACTCTCTATACCATCTACATCAATTTGTCCGTCATTATCTGCTTCTACTTCTTTCTCTAGAAGTAACTCGAGATTCTCTGAAAAACTTTTCCTTCTTCGTCGCGTGGATCGTTAACGCGTTATCGGTGGTTTCTTTAAATTCCATTCGATTATGATAGAAGGTAGATAATATAAGAAGAGATATAATAAAATATAATATAATATAAAATAAAATATAATATAAAATATAAGAATATTAAGAATAAAACGAAAAGAAGAAGAGAGGAGGGTGGATGAATTTTTCATTTTGAAGGATTTCTGCTTTGAATTGAAGATTAAAGCCAGAACGTAATTAGAACTCTATCGATTTGACAAGTAATACCGCGAGTAGAATAGAAAAGGAAAACAAAAAAATTGAATGTTAAGGTGTCTTTTATTTTAAGCATTGCTACTTCCGATTTATAATTAACGCTAGTAGGTAGAACTGTTCCTCTATCGATTTGACATATAAAGTAGGAACTTTAAAAAAAGAAAGCAAGAGTGAAAGACAGTTAGGGGACGCGTTATTCGAAGCGCTTCCGCTTTCGATAGAAGATTCACGTCACAATGCGATTATATTTCCATCGACGTAATCCATAAAACAAAAAAAAAAATAAAAAGAACAGGAGGAAAGGAGCTGACGGAAAATTTTTACCTACGGCGCACCTGTTCTTAATTAATAATTAATATTAGACACCAGCATTTACCGTCGGCCGCTACCATTCAGCCATCTAATTGTGAATTTAACTAGGGGATTCGATGCCATGGTTAGATTATCGTTTCCATGTAAATGCGATCGGCTCGCATCTGTCGGCTGTCCCTGATCGGATATAGAATATTCAACAGGAATACACACCGTGGTACAATAGTCCGTGGCACAGGAATTTCCTTGAATCGAAAGCAGGTGTAATATTCGGCAAGTGCCCCAGAAATTTCTCGATGGAAGGTTATCCGAAGTTGTTAACGCAGTACGCCTGTGACGATAAACTATTTCATGCATCTGCTTTCTTCTGTCGTAATTTAGCCAAGGAATCGTCCACGTGTATCGACCAGCCTTATTTTCAATATTTAAACATTAATTATGTCTCTTCAATGAATGGGAAATTTAATCGAAGTTCGAAATGATTATTTTAAACATATGATTCTATTCAATTATCTTATTATTTATCTGTTATCTCTTTCTCGATGCAGTCCGAATATAGCATGAAGTCTTTTCATTGCGTAAATGTATTCGTCATCTTCGTGGAATTTTTATATTTTTTATATTTTATATTTTTGTATTTTTTACACGTATTTTCGTTACAATCTGCTTTCCTCATCCTTGTTTTTCGTTTTTAGATTGAATTTAGTTTTAAGCGAGAACGAGACAGTAACAGATAGTGGGATATATGCATGTAAGTAGATACATCCTTACGAGACAGACCATACGTCTTGGGACGCTTGCTAAGCACGCAAATCATAAAATATTATTACGAAATTGTTGGAAGTTTTATACAAAAATATTAGAAGAAAAATTCCACAGTGCGTCTGTGTGTGTTTGTCAAAATATACGGTGTAAATTAAATTTAATCGTAACGAAAATTCTGAACGCAGTTGTCTAAGTACCTTAGATATTTTGTATAACTTAACATATTACGTATACTCTGTACATTTTAGCATCGTGAAATGTTTCATAAATTCATAAACATTGGCAGTTCTCTAATAACTTTTTACCCATTTTTTTTTTAAACCAAATTGATTGGCCCAGCTGATCGAAAAAGTGAGAGCTTTCAAACCGCAATCAATCCATTACAATTTCATTGCCAGTCTTTAAGCAATCTATGTCCTCCATCCTGGAATACGTTGGAAATTGCAAAAATCAGAAATCACTTACGATATCGTTCGCAATCAACGAAAGTGGCCTGAGGCGTTTAATTGATTCTGGACGCTGAATAACATTTGTCGAGCAACATAGATGATGCGCAAAATCAACGGCCGATCGATTGTTCGGTCGATCATATGTGATTGCATCCATAATCTCTCAAAATTGAACGCAAAATTGACCGCAATTACCGTAATTCGCATACGTAAATATGCACAGTCATCTGTGTTGTTTCACAATCAAATATATTTTTAGAGAGCTGGTTTCAACGTGCTGTTACATAGAAATGAATTTACGGAATTTGTGGACATCCTATTTGTGCAACTCAAATGTAACGGAATATGCATCAGAGTATTTGGAACGAGTCAGAACGAAAATATAAATCGAAAATAAAAATCAACTTTCGGAAATAGCGTAGAATATGAAATGAGACGAGTTGCAAAATTGCTTCACGATATTAATAACAATATCTATAGCGTATCAGTTATGCTTTAATCCTAACAGTGACCCAGACAATCGATTATATCGTCAATATTTCTCAGTCGTTGCGGTTTGTCGATAAATATTCGCAATACCTATTGATCCTTTTAGTCGAGAACCTCGAAATATTGACAGCGTATATCGATAGTCTGAAGGCACTCTAACATATCAAAAGGATTATTGCTACTTTAAGGAAAAACATTCACGTAGAATTAAACGCAGAAATCGCAGATATTAACGATGGTTCTTTTATATTTTTTTTTTTAAACCTAAGAAATTTTCTAACGACGTACAAGCAGGCTTGGATCGAAAATGATCCCAAGAAAGCAATTAGTAGGATTGAGAAATAACTACGAGATAATACAGAGTATCTGTATACATGTATACGTATATATTCACTCATGAACTTTAATTTCATTTTTTTCTTCATTTAAGCTATAAATTAAGCGCTATACGCTACAATAAATACAACGTGATAATGTTTCTACGTCAGAGAATGTCCATAAATGCGTTTCCGGCGCAACGACAGCCTGGAAGATCGGAACAAGAAACGTTCGACCAGTCTTCGATTTTAATCGAATTCTTCTCATCGTCCATTCGACGAATCGGCTGTGCTTACATATCGAGCGTCTATTGTTTTCTCTGGACAATTGCAGCCGTTCGTTCGAAAGCATAAGCGCCCCTTTGGTTAATTTTATTGGTTACGTATACGTTTCGACGATGTCCGTCAAGAACAATGTTATTTTCGAGGAGAAGATCATCGAAAATTGTCGCGCGATCTTGTTTCTACGAAATGAACTTTTGGTCATTTGAGAAGCTAATTGGTAATTTTTTCACTATCTAGTAGAATATTTGAATAAATGTTTCGAAAAGAATCTTAAAAAGTTGTTGACGCTTTCAGGACTGAATTGTTTCTTTCGACAGTGGGAAGCAGCGTGAACATTTCCAATAAAATTTACTACATTTCTCTAATGGAATCGTAGCACAAAATTTCTGCCGACTGCAACGAAGCGTGAGATGAAAATCTGTCGTTGTTTATCATGACCTAATGCGATAACGAACGATGGATCTCGCCATCAGAAATTATTGAAAGTTATTCAATACATCGAAAACGATTTCCTAAGTATTTTTTGAAATAAACGTTTTCGAAGATTATATCATTGTAGAATCACTCCCTTGGTTTGGAAATTCTGTTGTTTTCAAAATTGAAACTTTGCTGCTTTATGAAATGGGACATTCATTAAAAAGAAATATTTGTAAAAAAGGCAATATTATATCTTGTCGATGAAGCTTGACTTGGCATAAATGTATATTTGAATGGGAAAAAGCCAGAGCAGGAAAATACGAAATATATTACGGCAGTTGCATAACGCGATGTTGCATTGCTGAGAGCATACATAACCGTTTTGTTGGAAATAGAAATATTTTGAGCTCAACAGCTACGTAAAAACTGATACTGCAAGATCGATGTCCACGTCTTCTGTACTATGTTGTAGGCTTTAAGAGGGAAAGGCAGTAGGTTTGCCTGGAAAATAAACAGGTGCAAACCATTCCAAGAGAATGATAACATCATCCAAAATCGTTCGTTCTTCGTCCGTGTTATTTATGACGTAATATTTTAACCATCTCGAATAAACAGGCTAGTCTTTTTCTCCAAAGAGATATTCTTTTACCAACAACTTAATTAGTTCTAATAAAAAAATATGTTTTACGACAGACGTCCCTCGCGTGTAGTACAGTGATCCACCTACATGAGAAATAATAGACCCTATAATATATTATTAATATATTAATAAAAATTATCAATATTATAAATATTATAAATACCCTATAATATATATATAATATTTTAACCATCTGGAACAAACAGGCTAGTCTTTTTCTTTAAAGAAATATTCTTTTACTAACTTAATTAGTTCTAATCAAAAAATATATTTTACGACAGACGTCCCTCGCGTGTAATACAGTGATCCACCTACATGAGAAATAATAGACCCTATAATATATTATTAATATATTAATAAAAATTATAAATATAATAAATATTATAAATACCCTATAATATATATATATATAATATTTTAACCATCTCGAACAAACAGGCTAGTCTTTTTCTTCAAAGAAATATTCTTTTACTAACAACTTAATTAGTTCTAATAAAAAAATATATTTTACGACAGACGTCCCTCGCGTGTAGTACAGTGATCCACCTACATAAGAAATAATAGACCCTTACAGAGATTCTTCCTATAAGAGTATCGATGTCATAAGATTCTTACTTTTCTTGGAATGATAGATTCTAAAAGGAAAGTCATGAGATGCAATAGATATTTCTGGAACAAGGGCAGTCATAACGGATGGCTGCAGCGACCGTCGTAAGTGATTCGAGTTTTTATATTTTCGTTTAGGAAACTTAATAAAAAGCTTTCTTTAAAGTTGTTTCTTGCAGCAACATGCGTTTCTCGTAGTCTTCGGATATAAAAATATACACTATTCGTTGGAAATCATGTTCGAGAAAAATAGAGATAATATTATGTGCATCGCTTCGATCTTTTATACAGCAATAATAACTGTTCTCAAATCTACGAGCGTGAGTAAATAAAATGTTCATATTTGAAATAAAATAGATTGGCGATCCAAATAGTTTCTAGATATAACAATATAAAATATATTATTCGTTGGAAACTGTTTGCACGAAAATAGAGATATCAGCATCGTTTCAATCTTTTATTCGGTAAAAATAAATTACTAAAATATACAAGCGATGCATTAGAATAAAGACGACTGGTTATCCGATATAGAATCTTCAAAAAGTCTATTCTATCTATTATATTCACTACTACATAGTTTTATATTTTTACCATTGCTTAAATAATGGTACTTTAATGTTAACAAAAATTGCTGCTCAAAAAAATACTTACCGTTTCTAGTTGAGATCATACGCGAGGATTAATGCGGTTCGTAAATCTGCCACTGATAAAATTATCATCTGAAGCGAATTAATTTACTTTCAGCGACATTTAAAAAAAAAAAAAAAAAAAAAAAAAAAANAAGCAGAAAGAAATGGAGAAAGAGAAGGATACAATTACGAGCGCTTTCGCGATTTTCAAACAGGTGAAAATCGTAAACGCGATGAGATAGGGCGCGTTATAACAAGAAAATATGTAACAAGTAGCGGAATAACGTTCGCAGCAATGCTTTGTGCACTTCGTGAAGCTTTAAAGTTGGCGCGTAGAAATTACACTCGACTAGATGACACATGGAAATTGTGAAATACAATGTTCAACGGCGAGAAACGGGAAAGTTGCGATGAGCCGAATAAAATTTTATTATTACCGCGGATCAAATTTTCCACGCAACGTGCAATTTTCTTTCACAGTATTCCTTGCGTTCTTTGCTATTCCCTTTTACCTCTTCTTATTTCGTCCGATGGAAATTTATCGGATAATTAATTCTTCGTGTTGGATCATTTAAAGGTGAATTACAACCCTACTCTAACCTAAACTTTTATCCACTTATTTTCGTAATTATCCCGAAATATTTC
This sequence comes from Bombus confusus, assembly GCA_014737475.1. Taxonomy (NCBI): domain Eukaryota; kingdom Metazoa; phylum Arthropoda; class Insecta; order Hymenoptera; family Apidae; genus Bombus; species Bombus confusus. Next base: position 2,156,434 of record JACXIV010000015.1, read on the forward strand.
AATATTTATTCACGTTCCATGAAAGATAGCTTATCGTACAAAACCGGCAAGTGCAATAACATTCAGTATCTTAAAATGATCATCTTTGAATCTTAACTTCTTCGTTTTCGTTCAATCCGAACATGATCTTAAAAAATAGTCACACGCACGTGCCTGTATTATCTTCATCTATCATTTCAAAATATTTTATAATAACATTGTATAATATACGTTATATAATATCCCTTGCTCTGAATCATTTTAGACTCAATCGTGTTTTTGATCGTTAACAAATTTTTTAAGCTCGAGGAAGCTACGAATTACTGTATGCTGAATTTTTCTCCTAACAATCAACGGTCTTTATTGCTTGTTAAAACAGGCAGCAATTCAAATATGAAACGAGGAACTACCCTAATGTTATGTTGTTTGCTTGGAAGAACGAAACTACCCTAATGCTCTGTTGTTCGATAATAAACGTATAACGTACAGTTTTTCAAATGCAATTTGTCAATCGTACTCGACACTTTATTTTTGACGCAACAAATTACGTAAGTAAATGGAATCGAATGACAGCAAACTGTGTTCGAATATCCATAGATGGTTTAACTCGCTTAACGCGCTTAACCCGCACTTATGTACATATCTAAAAAAATTGCTGTTAGTCTGCACGATTTATCAGATCTGTCATGCGAGCAGCCCATTATCAGTAGTGCTTTAAGCTCTAATAAAAGCGGTACTTGTAAGGGATAATATCGTTGAACGAGCAGTTCTTTCGTAGATCGTGACAAATTTATTTAAACACATATTAGACAACGAAGCTATAAATAACTAACTATAACAGTCACGAACTATAATTTTACAAATTTCAGTTATACGTACAATTTTCTTTTATTATTAACTTGGTTCTATTCGCATTAACGCGGCTTGTGTTCGCTTACTTCTAACACAGCGCCGGAAGATGGTTAACTTAAATTTAACTTTGTTACGTCAGACGATTTCGCGATTAGGTCACCACGTTCTGATCAATTCGCAAAGAGCGTATTAAAATTCTCGGCGAATTCGGTCTCGCTATTGGAAACTTTATCGTCGTTCGTGACGCATCGAAATAGAATGATACTCAATTTTCAATCGAATACGTCCAATCTTTACGGTTCAATTTAATTAATTCTTCATTTCGTCCATCTCTTTTATGCGACCATATTCGGATAAACTCAGCCCTGGAACGAAATATCTGACGTGCTACTTTGCGGTAAGTAATATTGCATTTATAAATCGTCCTGACTTTCCAACGTATTTGCCTACGTTGTTTAATATTTCTCGTGCAATCAAATACCACGATTCTCTTAAATCTTCCTGAGAAAAGAAAGGTTACAAAACTGTTACACACATTGTCATCGTTACGCTGCTTTCCAATCTAATTCCAAATTTCTCTAATTACGCGATCATCTGCAATTTCTCACACTGCCTTTACCAAAATCATCCTCGCGCCTTAATTTTCCCTTATTTATTGTTATTTCAACATATTATCGTATTATTGATACGTATAATATTTCGTTTCCTCGCTACCGAGGAATTTTTCAGTTCACAGTTCGAAATATCAAACGTATCAACGAAGAACCAGAAAGCCATAGAAGTATCGTTCGACAGCCGTGTAATTCAGCCGTTAAGATTGCTGTTCAACCGCGTGGTTCGAAATGGCGAACGACAGAAGACAAGAGCCGAGTCCCTTTAGTTCGATTATCCCCGCAACGAGATGTCGGATTAAAAAAGAAAAAAAACGAAGGGGTTCGTCGAGGATGGAGCTCGATGGTGTGATAACACAGCCGCATTGCGGCACACAACCACCATGCCTGGAGCACACAGCGTAGCCCGAAGCGGCCGTATAAATTTCTGCTGGCTCCCCGCTCTTTCGACACCACCAACGTTCTCCTCATTCAACCACCCGTGCAACCACGTTGCGTCAATGCATCTCGCGGTACAGCGTGCACCACGCATGGTCGGCTATTATTCAAGGAACGATTGAAACCTCAAAAGAACCTCTCCTTCGACACGAAGAAGGATATTGTACGACATGGTTTAAGATCTCCGATAAAGTGGATAGCTTGAACGGAACGTGTTCCGCTGCTCGTGAATTCCAAGTTAACGTCTTCGTCCAGCCGGCCTAAGGCGTCTGAGAGGCAATTGGGAAGAATGAAAAATGAGAAGGAAATTTGGAGACCTGCAAAAGGCAGCTGAAAATCCTTTTCTCGATATTCAAGAAAATTGGAAACGTTGCAAACATACGCGTATTAATCCCGGAAGCATTCGATTCTTTTTAACGAACTGCGTAGATGACTTTTATCAACGATCTACGAGCTACGGAGACTACGGCTGCTTTTTGCAAGTTTACGTTCTTTATAAATAAACAATCAAACATGGAAAAATTAGCGGTTCGGTGGCTTTAGTGGCTTAAATTCGAACACGCGTGGCTCGCGTATATCGTCGTTCCTTTCACAATTTTTAGATAATAATACGTTGCATCTCTTGTAATTCGTTTTGTTCGAGTTGGAGGCAAAATTTCTATAAATCGTCCACCCATTGAACGTAGGATGGAACAAAGTAAAAATACATTGCTTCTCTACGTCGCTATCGTATGTACGTATTAAATACTCAAGGGATTAACCCTCAGCCGTTATGACGACCATAACCTGTATTTCGAAACAATCTTTATTTTTTCCCTCTTTTTTTTTTTTTACTTCTTTTTTAGCACAAAATTTCCTCTTATTTTTACTTTTATACCGTCAATTTGTATCTTTCTTGTAAATGAAAAATGAACAGCGTAACCCAAATGAAATCCAATTATCGAGCAAAATTATTTCAGTCACCTGAGACCTATCGCTATTATTCGCACCTTAAACATCTACCATTTCTCTTCTATCTTATCGATTTCGACAATCGTGGTCGTTTGCAATTCGCGCTGTTACGATACACAAGGATTCGCCGATGTTTATCGCGCGGTTTGTCGCCTCGTTTACGCTCGTGCAATCGCCACTCGCGTTCAACGAGCGTACGAGACCGAGGAGGTTCAGTTCGCCGACGGTTTCAAGCAATTAACCAGCCTGCTCGTAGGTCGTTACGCTTCTACGGACCAACTGTACGAACCGGAGGATTCCGTGGAAAACAACGAATAACGCGCGTACGCGAACCGCTGAAAGAGTTTTTCCACCAGCTCTGGCGTTAGCCCATCCGTGTAACGGCTGCTCCATATTCGTGCCACTTCTTTTTTGCGATACATTCGTTCTCCCCCGAGGGATCGACGAGAGCCTGCGAAACGATGGCTAAAAGAGCCGGTTCGATGGAACGACGGCGATAAATTGAGCGACGTAGTACACGCCAGCAGTGTGCAGTTAATGAACGAGAGATCCGACCAAATGACTGTTATAATTCGGAAAAATATATGGGTCAGTTATAATTGATCGTTCGGGGTATAGGTAGGTAGTTTTTGGTTGTTACGAACAACGCACAGTTTCTTAGTTAAAGTTGCGGAGTGTTTGATGGTAGCGATGAAATTGGCTGATTAGTAGGCGTTTCAAGATATCGTTTAATTGCCGCAGCAACGACTGATAAATCATGAAACCAAATGAAACGACTGAAAAATCATGATTTTCAGGGAGACGAGTTTGAACGTGGTAAACCGTCAGAATATTCGTAAGACGTTAGAATTGGCGGTAAATCGGCGCGATAGGAGATGCAACAGATGCGTGATCGTTGTTTCTGACGGAGTTATAGAAGCGACGTAGATTATTTCGATATAAAAGTTTTACTTGTCAGAATCAGAGAGAGAGAGAGAGAGAGAGAGAGGGGTTGAAGACGGATTAATTAAATTGCGAAGTCAAGATTAGAAGCTCGAAGTCTCGAATTTCGTGACTGAACTAGGTGTTCGACTGCAGTTCGGAATATGCTACTTTTACAATTTGTTTCGCAAAGTTTGACGAAAGTTCATGTACAAACGCAGAAATTGGAGTAGTTTGCAAGTTCCCGGTGTAGATAATTTTACCTTCTGAAACTTGTTTAGACGCATCGAACTATGGCTATTTTCCAAAGTGTTTGAATGAAAATACGTATAAAACCTAAAATAATTCTCAAAGTAATTATATTTGCCTGTATTCGAACTTGCTATTTCTCAATTATACCTGTGGATACTTTTTACCAACATATCATCCGCGTTATATGGAACATGTAAGAAACCTGTTTAGACGCATCGAACCATGGCTATTCTCCAAAGCGTTTGAATGAAAATACGTATAAAACCTAAAATCATTCTCAAAGTAATTACATTTGCCTGTATTCGAACTCGCTATTTCTCAATTATACCTGTAGATACTTTTTACCAACATATCATCCGCGTTATATGGAACATGTAAGAAACCTGTTTAGACGCATCGAACCATGGCTATTCTCCAAAGCGTTTGAATGAAAATACGTATAAAACCTAAAATCATTCTCAAAGTAATTACATTTGCCTGTATTCGAACTTGCTATTTCTCAATTATACCTGTGGATACTTTTTACCAACATATCATCCGCGTTATATGGAACATGTAAGAAACCTGTTTAGACGCATCGAACCATGGCTATTCTCCAAAGCGTTTGAATGAAAATACGTATAAAACCTAAAATCATTCTCAAAGTAATTACATTTGCCTGTATTCGAACTTGCTATTTCTCAATTATACCTGTGGATACTTTTTACCAACATATCACGCGCGTTATATGGAACATTTTGAAAATTTATCAGTACTGTAGCAACACTGGACTACCACGATTGGAGTTGGGTCGATGTTGCGTAGATACCACGATTGACTACCATCGGTCGAGTTTGAAACAAAACTGAAGATATATACAGGGTGGGGCAATTTAAACAGGTCGCTTGAATAACTCGCTCGTTTTTGAAGACAGTAGAAATGCATTAGACCAAACTTACTTGGCATCGGGGAGCTTATAATCTCGTATTACCAATTTTTCTGTAGGTTGAGGCGTAAAGGAGATACGATGGTCAACTCTGTTTTTTTTTTTAAATGGAACAGTATATTTTTTTACTTACATTCTGATAGAGTGTTTCAAGGCGAATAAAATGACCTATTATGAAGGACATTCATGGTCACCCAAAGTCAACTGCAATAGAAAATAAATTGTCTCAGAGTACTCCTATCTTCTCTCCTATCTTAAAAAAACAAGCGAGTTATTCAGGTGACCTGTTTAAAATGCCCCAGCCTGTATATATATAAATTACAAGATATTCGATACAAGTTCGTACTCCGCAGAGTTATCGAAAGTATCTACAGAGTATTTAAAGTATTTAAAAAGTCAATTAGTAATAAAAAGTAGTAAATACATTTACATATTAACAATACATGCGATATACACGTTAAATTTTTCTATGGTAAATTCTCAAATATTTCCTCCGAGCCACTGCATAAACATCGTGTCGTTATTAAATCAAATACAATCTATCTTCACGAAGATACGTCATAACCACGCAACAGAAGCAGGACAAATCACTTATTAATATTAAAAGACTCTAAAGCAAAATCATCGGCACCTCCGGTGTCGTAGACTAAATGCTGTATGGATATTGCATCGAAGTCGACGTAACAAACACGGTGGAATATTAATTATTTCGCGGTTTCGTTCGTTCCTAATTAAAACTCATCGAGGGAACGCGCGTTAAGAGATGCGAAAGCTCGTTATAATTTTTGCAGCCGACAGAGTGCGCGTACACTTTGCGATTGCAAATAAATTCATAGAGAAAAACTGGTTCGTCCAAGTGTGGTAATTAAAATCGATTTATTGTTCGAACGTTTGATTAATTAATTATTAGTCGGCAATTCGCTGTTTATTTTCCCGTGTCAAAATAACATCACCGATCGGCAATGCGAATTATTAAACAGGAACAAAGAGAAACGAAATTGCGATGAACGCGATAATTCATTTTTTATGCTTTTATATTTAAAAAGGAGAGGAGAGAATGAAAACGAAGGACGCCAGAGATAGAGAGCAAAATTGAGAGAATAAATGTCGTTATAAGCAAGAGCTAACGTGTTAATTAACAAATATTTCCATTAATTTGAGTTGAAATACATAGACACGCGATACGTAACGAAAGGAATTAATATTAATTATATCAACATTTGATCAGTAATTAATTAGAGCATACGCTAGCGTGATATATGGTATCATGGTGATTTAATGTAACTGCAATACTACGCGAAGAGAACAATATGCGAATAAGCTGAAAGTTTATGTTACGTCCGATTGCGATTCGAAATGAGATATTCATTAGCGATAGCAGAGCTACTAAAACAAACAATTTCTGTATATCGCGAAGGTATTCAACAAATACAATTTTGATTAAACGCTTCGTTTCTTAAATTGGGGAATTATATATATATATATATATATATATATATATATATATATATATATATATATATATATATATATAACATATACACGCTTTTGTACAAGATTCTCATAGCTAAAATTAGGTTAATGTCTCGCAAGTGTAAGGAGACGAGAAACTTCGAACGTTGGAGAGGTCGCCTCTGCTAGGAGAAAGCGAAAACGCAGGGTGCCATAAATTCCATTAAGGTCTCTCACGTACTGCATTTTCGGCTAGCGAACCCTAATTGTTTTGCGACTGCGATGCCTGGATTTAGGATATTCCGTCATTCTTTGCGCAGTTTGCAGCATGCACGAACGTCAAAGAAAATTCTACGCGTATTTCAAAGGGATTTTCATATTTGTCTGTACAAAATATCAATGTATTTACTACTCTTAAATCGTCAACATAACTGAAATTTACATCTCGTATAGGTTTATCGCTAAGAGACTTTTAAAGCATTCGTATTTTATTCCCACGTCGCCGTGTCTGAAAGGTCTGAAATAAATCTCAGCGATTTGTACGAACCCTACATTTTCTACTTTTCGCTTTAGATTACACAAGCAAGCAAACGTTGCGTACCCTAATCACCATAATAAAAACAGCTCTGCCATTTCCATTAAAAATACCGTTGCCCATAGATCACGTCGCTGGGAAAACAAACGTATGCCCGCCACCGATGATTCATGGTTCGTCAACAATCCCACGAACCCAATTGGTGAAACACGAGTAGCCGGATCTACGACGGATCGAATCTCCTGGTACGCGTCCCTCGCAGTAGAAAGGGGATCGATACGACGTGATGGTGCACGAAAGGACGATGGTACGGGAGAAATCGCGACGGGCTAGAAGAGGATGGACATCGTTATCTCTTGTAATTAAACGATCTCATGCTCGTTCTATCTATCGATCGTTACTCGCCGAATTAACCGCGCTCAACTGTGTTCTAAGCGAGCATAGCCGCGGGCCACAGGCCACTTTGTGTGTTATCCGCGTACTTTTTCTGTTATCCACGCTGCGCGGTGGTACGTATATCAGGATTAGACGTTTATGGGAATTAAAGAACATTTCGAAAGTATTAAAGCACCTTTGGAATAGAATTCGTTCCTTTCTGACTGTGAGAAAAATTATCTTTTATTTGTTATTAACGGTAGGTTATTGTTATTAAGAGAGATAGATTTTTCGATGGTTTTGTAAAGAAGATGTAACGTGCTACACGTAGAAGATAGAGAAATATAGTATGGAAGACAGCACGGTAGTGATATTCGTCGCTTGGTTGATTACTAATTTATGAAAGTACAATTTTCCACGTACGTACTGCATGTTGAGAGCGAAAGGCAATTATTAAACTTCATGGCAGTGTTATTTTATTCGAGATTTTGCCATGTGAAGAATCTATACATCCTATGTTAAAATCAAGATCTTATCGATAAGATTAATAATAAGATTATAGTTTTTTCTTATCCTACTCTCTCTATGTATGGAATTTGACTCTCGCATTATTAACACTCAACCTATCGACACTTCTGGTATACTTATTGATATATTAAAGTTTTCTTAGAAAAAGAAGCAAACTACAAATAAATACCGAAGGATATATTGCATGCATATTTTACGAAAAGTCATAGATTAGGAAGCGATTTGATAACGTTTAAATATGGTAAAATTTGTGTAGAAATTTGAAAGCGGTCAATTTGACCGCTGTGATAGGTTCAGTGTTAAATGACCCGCTGTATTTCTCGTTCAGAGTCAGACTTCTCTGCATTTCTTCGTCCGTTTAACGTATGATTAATGAAATTTAAAGTATGAATATACAATTTGTTGAAGTGGTTAACACTTCTCAGAAAACTCTACATCTATTCTGTCTAGTTTTCTCAATCACTAAAGCATCCAATCTAATCTAATAATCTAATAATAGTGTATCTAATAATAATTAATCTAATAAAATAATAATAAAATAATAATTAATCTAATAATAACGATTTAAGGCATAAGATTCATATTATCGTATTATCGTGTTTGCTAGAGTCTCTTGTACCCAACATTGTAAAACCATAGAAACATTTTCAATCCCACTCGTTATCTGTTGAAGTGGTTAACACTTCTAAGAAAATTCTACATCTATTCTGTTTAGTTTTCTCAATCACCAAAGCCGTCGACAGGCCATAGACAAAAGACAGCCACATGGCAACCATAGACAATAGACAGGCAACAATAGCTTCGGCGTTTTCAGTTACTAGGTAACACTGCTAGCGTGCGGATCTGGACCAGCTCAAACTGTATTCATATTTATACACACGCTTCATTGTTAAATATACTTTTCTATCTTACAATTTATCCACGCGTTATTCTATCTATATAACCAATAACCACAACACAATTGTTGATTTATTACGGTCTTACGATTCTTCTACGATTCTCAGAGTCGTTAAGACGAGTTACCGGCAGTTATGTTGTAATAATATGTAGCGAGTTGCAAATTTCACGTTAAATCATATAGACCAAGCAACGTTAAATTTAAATTATTCCAGCAACGTTGGTCGACTTTCGTTCGAATAATTACAAACGCGAGTACCGTCTGAATAGAAGTATCGCCGTCTTCGTTAACGAAATTTCCGCTAACGAACAGTTTGCTACCTAATCTCGTTTGAAAATGTCGCCGGGAGAAAACGAACCTTTCATTTTTTCGCTGCTCGAAGTGAAATCGACTAGTCCGCTCTCGCGGACCAATAAATTTCCCTAGCTGATCGCCGAATTCGATTTCCCGTCCCGAATGTCGCGGATATATTCCTGTAAAATTAATCGACCGTCCTTTGTGCGAGCTGTTGGCTGATAGCTCTGCTACCTACGGCTGGTTGGGAATTTCGAATAGGCTGGCACCAGCCGCGTTACTCGCTGATCATTCGTTTAATCGCCAACCTACATTTATAGAGATGATTTTTCATTCTTGGTAAACAAGATAGGATAGCATAGGATTAATATAACGGATATACGAGTCTCTCAGAAGCCAAAATGATCAACTGCATTCTCTGAAAAATGTCTCGATCGCTCTCTTAATTTCACTGACCAAACGCGCGACTGATATTTATTTCTTCGCTTATTTATTCTCTTCGCTTCGCGAGTTCAATCGGAATAGCGAGTAAACGGAATAAATAACAATAAATACCAAAGCAACATCGTTTCTAACATCGTCGCTTTTCTTTTGATTTTCAAGTTATAAATTTCTGAACGACTGCTATCAGATTTCAGAATATCTCGCGTTTATTTCACTCTTCGTAACAAAGCAGTTCGTTGGATAGAAATTGAAAAGGGAATACAGAAGCGCGCCAAAGCGAGCGTTTGCAACTGCGAAATAAAAAATTCATACTTCGAATAAAAAATATTCTCCGGTTTTATAAATGAGAAAAATGTAATCCTCGAAATTCTATGATCTCGCGTTAGGCGTTTGCTCTTTAAAATCACGAGTAACGGCTACTGTCAGCAATGCCGCAACCGATAGCTACGATTGGTATACGTGTAATGCAGCTGGATATCGCTGCGAATGATGTTGCATCAATGTAAACACACCTAAGGTGTATATTTATGTATGCATCGAAGTTTGCCTATGTATGCATTGTCGGTTTACATGGTTTTGCATGCATTTGTAGCGTGTAATATGCTCAAACATCGTTTTGTTGTTTGTGTTAATAAACATGTGAATAATTGCTCCCCATGACACGAAGAAGCTTGCATAACGTTGCATAACGCTTCCGTCGGTGTCAAACATCTCCTCTACACGCTCCTTATTTACTTCGCGGACTATTTGTGTAGTTGTATTATTTCTAGATGTACATTTATAAATAAACGAATGGCTACGCAGCTTTCCGCGAACCTTGCGACAACAGATATATTATTTTAGACGAGAAACGATAGATACGTCTTAGATAGAATCAGAGCTCAGATAAATATATCTGGAATGAAATGTTTCAAATTAAAATTGTTATAAATAATACCGTTTATTCTAGTGTTATTTTTATTAACTTCTATTTGAATCGATAGACCTATTCTATTCGAACAATGGTTTCAAACAAATTCTCCTTATTAATTAACTAGAAAGTTTTATAAAAAGACAAATCGATTTTTCTGTCGATTCATACGCATAAATTTCATACAGCACCATCTAGCACTTATAATCTTTCCCACCGTATTCCAAATGTGATTTATATCTTTCTCTAAAAAAAAAAAAAAAAAATCGTCTTTCATTGCTTCCAGCTCTTACATCATTTTATTTACCAATTTTCTTTTAAACAAGGAGTTCGAAGAGGCGGAATAAAAAGTAATCTAAAGGCAACAATGCCGGTTCATATAGACGACTATTAGCCGTAAAGCACGAAAATATCTGAAATCGCACGCTTGTTCCATTTCGTCGCTGCAATTTTACGATCAACGCAGTTCCACGACGATTTTCGATCCAATGGGCAAATTCATATCCAGATCCGTATTCCATCGTGGCGTTGCGGACTGGCAGCCAGCACGAACAACGCAGATAAACGTAATAAAGCGGCGCTTGCTTTCCGATAACCCTTATCTCGTGTTCGGCGAGTTGGCCGATATAAATTGAATTAGTTTCGGATTGTTTCGTATTAGATTATCGATATACCTTGCCGCAGATTGGTCACGCCAGCCCTAATCACTTTTCCAAGCTTTTGCAATCTCGCTGCAGCCTAAGTCTACGCGATGCGGTTAATCAGCATCAGCCGTTGCTGCACGCGCATAATTAGTAGGTAATTAGTACAGAGGCCTGGGCGCACCGCGTCCACGCAGTCGCGGAATAGTCGACACGTCGTCGTTTGACGCGTTTTCTCCTGTGAAAGTGGAGTAGCGGCCAGCAATCGATGGAAGGGTTCAACGATGATTGAAAAGTTGCGCGGAAGAAACGAGATTACGTGAGAAATATCAAGTTTCCAATTGAATAATTGGCTCGCAGTACGGTGCAATCGATATTACGAAAGATACTCTGCAGAGTATTAACATTGATAAAAATCTCTGTCGCGAGATTCGTAACTTTGTGATCCAATCTGGCATCGGTCTTCTACGATATAATAACAGACACGCTTGCAAGGTTTGATATGACGAATGGTCGGTTTAAAACAATTGTGATACGTATTAAAAAAAAAGAAAAAAAAAAATGGAAGATGCCAGACTATGCTTTCGCTCCCTTGGAGAAAGATAACCACGAGCGTGAGTTGGTTTTTCTGTGAACCGTTGAATTATAGTTACGTTAAATTGTAATTAGAAATAATACGGTGGAATTGGATTTATCCCAACTCGTGAGAAAATAGTTCGTGCAATTGGAGTTCGTAGGTAATAATAGGTAATAATAGTTGGTGGTAAGTGGCGTCAACAGCCAGCAACTCATTAACTAACGTGTCGCTTCAATAAACACGGTTCAAATGCAATCTGTACCGCGTATTGTTTTATTCATTATGATGTTCGATATCGAAATCCAGGGAATGTGGGTAATTAATTGAATAATTATGTTCGGCAGATGCCGAAGACCACGGTGACGTTCGATATTTTAATAATTCTTAGTCCTTTCTTTCTTTTTACGATTTTTCTCGTCTATTATCATCGCGCCACGCTTCTTTTTATTTGTGTCGTTGTTGCGCAGTACGTTGCACAGTTATTGCAAGTAAAATAATATTTTGTTTCGTGTTTCATCAGAACAATAGACGATGGGATAGGGGTTAACGAAGAATTGAAATTTCCGAGAGAAAGAAATATAGTAATAATAATTATACCAAGAATTACCAGCATCCTTAAAAAAATACTACTTCCCCTAAATGGTTGAATGGGAGATTCTCCAGACAGCAGACTGTTAATTAGCTTCCGTCAAGTTTGTTTTTCCTTCAAGACGCTAAATATATTCGGTGCACAATACAGCTGCTCGACGACCTTAGTTACTCTTTCAGGAATGGAGTGCTCTCGTTGTTTGTCGAGCAAGCGTAGCTTTCGCGGTTACAGAACTTGTGTTTCCATTCTATCTGAATGAATTGTCCTTTTGGACAATGCGACGAAACCGCACCGTGTGCCCGATCCATCGGTCGTCTACGTGACTTAACGATAAAGTTATACAGTTTGAGAAAATTCTTCTGCGCAATTTTTAATGCTACGATAACGCTAATTCTTTCGTATAACGATGGGCGAATAGTTAGAAGTAAATATTAGAGAGAAAGAAAACGGCAAATTATACTTTCTATTTTTCACAGGCGAGCAGTTTCGGGATTCGGTGCATCGTCGATCAATCCCACGTTACTGAAATTGGTTTTACCATTTGGTTTCAAAGTTAGATATTCTTCATCCCTTCGCAAATTTTGAAAATATTGCTCGCCTTTGTAACTATATCTTTGGATTCCGTAAAACTTGCCCAAGTTATCGGCTGTTTTGAAAAGATTTACATTTAACAATCGATTTACATGCCGTAACATATGACTGATTGTCGTATATTATGAAACGTGCTACCTCTGCTACGCCGCTACTTTCTCACACTTTTGAAACTATCGTAACAAAAATTGCTACATTTTTAAAAATAATTATTCTCGTGAACGTTATACAATATAATATAATAGAATAATAATAATTCTATTCTGGACCGACGTAAATCATTTGCAAAGTATTAAAGTATCTCTGAATTTTCGTTCCCGAGAAATCATCGTCATTTCACGCGCAAATATTAAATAATTATCGACACAGTAAAACTCGGTTGTTCTTAAATTGTTACGCGGCTGTGTTCTCTCGTTTTACCTGCAGTTGGATACTGACAGTTACCAAGAGAGGTATCTGTTTCGTAATTGAAGTCCAACGGTATGCTGCTCTGTTGGCGAATCACTTACACAATCTGGAAGTATAATCAATGTACTTGTTGCATAATCGATACGAGCAAGATGTTTTTTCGTCGGTGCTTGAGAAACGAGGAGCGACTGATCGATGAAAACGTGCGCTTAATGGTTTTTTTTAAAGCACGTTTCCGTGTATCAAGGTAACACGTTCGAAGAACTGTTACACACATCCAGCTCGATAATTCCCACTGAATATGCATTACTCGTACTTCGCATAATGTCACTTAATTATAAAGTTATAATGAAAAGATAACATTTCCGAATTGTAGATAAAATAGATAAGAAACGAAATTATTAGAACATAAGGTTTTTGTACTAATTCTATTTCCAATTATTATCGCGGCAGTTTATCGGAAAATTTCACGACGCGGTGAAATTGATTCTTAGGAATTAATCTTCATTTTTTTTATTATTCTTTAATACCGATTTGTGAAAATGAATAGAACAATAGTTGTGAAACTCGAGTGCACATTGATGGCAAATTTTATGAAAGTAGTAGTGGAGCTAACATTCGTATATTGTTCGATGTTTTCTCACATGACACATGGTATAGTCCCATAATATTCCCACAAGTACTTACGTGAAATATAAAATACAAAAACAGGACAATATATTACATTATTCGGACAAGTCGTGTAACCGTCCCTCGTGTTCGGTTGCTCTTTCTTGCCTTTTTCCGTGCTTCGCCTTCTTACTTTCTTTTCTTCCTACAATTTCCTTTGGAAATTTGTTTCTCCTATATCCTGACGTACTTAAACCTTATGAAAGCATAAAAGATTTCTATCTTCAGGATACCTTGTTTTTGAAATATAAGTTATATACGAAAAATTGCTCTAAATCCAGTGTCGCCGCCAAGTGAAGTAGTAATATCTATTATAGAACCGACAATCATCTTGATCGATTTGCTTCTGTGTTTAATTACTATTGTAATTAAATAATTATTATTATATAAGTATTATAATTTGCGCTCTTAAAAACGACTTTGAAATTAAACATCGCGTCTTTTAGAACGTAAAAAACAGCAAATATGCCGTATAATATCTTTCCGAAGTATACATTTCCAATAATAATTAAAATTTAGTAATTCAGAATTATTGAACATACAAAGCGTGCGTAACAATCTTGTCCCTTTTTAAATTACGTTCGCTATGCTCGAAACGTATGCCCCTGGAATATATCGTTTCACGATTTATTGCGAAATTCCGTGCAAGCTACTCTAACATGGTTGCGCAGATATAATTTTATTTATTCCTGAAGTTAATCGAAGTCCAGGCAGAAATGAGATTATCCGATAAATCGCGTATTAGACACGAAAGTTGAAGCACTAAAACCGCTCACGCGAAACGAACTGGTAAATTCATGCCTCGCGCTTCTCTGGTTCATTGGACTCAAAGCTCGATCACGAGAACCGCCTGCCGGATATCGAACTTTCTCGATCGTTTCCACGACGCTGTTAGCGACGTTGTTTTCGAAGATCATCCTCGGATTCCTCTTGATGCGCGTATGCTTTATGCGTTTTCCAAGTTACATACCACGAAACCAGTTCTTTTTAAGTGAAATTAATCTATTTCCGCTCTACTTCATTCGATCGCATAGAATATGCTTTTAGGCACCAAACAAATATTTTAATCCTATAAATTGCTTAAATTAATATAATATAATATGCTGAATATAAATTGCTTAAAAATGTTAAAGGTTATTCAAGAATAAAACGTACTAAGAATTAAAAAACGGAGCAATTAACCTTAGAAACATTAGAGTTTCCCCTTTTTGCTACTTTTTTTTTTAGATATTCTTACGCTTCAAATTTTATCTATTTTAAACAGAAGACAGAAACACACTTGTCAGTCAAACCAATAATTTTTATCGACCCATTAATACATCGAAATGATCAAACTAAATTTCTCGGTGATAAATAAAAAAAGGAACGCTTTCGACATTCAAACGATTTGATGAGACGCTTTCATTGAACTAAAAAATATTATTTTATCGTCGAAGCACGTGCACACATATATGGTTTATCACACACGGATTTATTCTGCTTGATTATCGATATTCACTGTCCGTCACACGTCACGCATTCTGCAAGATGAAGCACTCAACAAGAGAGCAACTAAACGACCAGTTTTCAGTTAAAACGCATGTAAATATCCTGGTGCTACGTTGTTCGATCGCTCTCTCCATTTATATCACAAGTTGACAATATTTTAGGATTATAAAATGCAAGTAAAGTACGGATAAAGTACAAGAATTATAAAACACGGTTGCCTCCGTCTGCTTTTCTTGCTCGATCCAATTTCTATTTTTATTGCATAGAGAACGTTTTCGCTTCTTCTATATGTACAAGGGATGTGAAGCAAGAGATCTGCTTTAAAGCCAAGACTACAAACGCTAGAGTCTGAAGTGACTTTTTCACTTTTTCTCAAATCCATGTCTTAGATAAACTTGGCAACTAAGCTAAGGAACATTGCGAAATTATCTTCTTTATCTGCTTTGGGAAATAACGATCCATTTTTCACGTCACACATATATATAAACGTGGTAAAACGTTTCACAGGATAATAAAAGTAAGGATAAGAAAATTACAGGCAAATTGTTCGCGAAAGTATCTTTCGAGTTAATTACGTTAAATTCTCCGTTAAATATTTCATTTTAATATATTCCGAAGAGAGGAAACCGCAATTTAAAATATATCTAAAAGGTGTTTAGTATTTATTTTATTCAAAATTCCATCGCAAAGTATCATTCTACCGATCAGTGTCGAACCCGACGATCACAATTACTTTCGAATATGTATACATCGCGCAATCAGCAAACAGATACATTACATTCGCAATGACGTGTGATGGGAAAACATGATGGAAGACCGTTATTCAACAGAATGATCGAGTAAATATTTGCATGGCATATGAAGCTTCGTTAAATCTCTGTATACGCGGTAAACGTGAAATTATTATTCACGGATACAGCATATATTCAAAGATTCATTCTTTTTTTTCGCGTTGCGAGAATCGCGTTGCAAGCGATGATAGAACTGTGGATTTTTAAAAGAAAACGACCTGATGGAATTTCCGACGACTTCTCTCATTCGCCAATATATTCGTGAAGGCGCGTTTTCAAATCCACAAGGGATTTGAAGTTGTTCGTACATTTAAATAAGAAACAATTGGCTTCGATTTGCATACACGAGTCTGACGAATCGAGCTAGACGGATAAAATTAAACGGATCCGTCCACAGCTCCAAAGTTAGATAGGAAAACTTATCTTGATCCTGAAGAAACAAGTTCTTAAGGTTGCGCCTGGAACCAAGTCGCAGTTAAGTATATCGACTTTGACGGAATATCGATGCTTACAAATTTCAGTAAATAGTCTGTAAACTTATAAACCGATCCTATATTCGTTGATAAAAAAGAGAAGAACGAATCAATTGGAGGAAGATAGGATTGTTAAAATTACTTGAGAACATGCAGAGAATAGAACGTAGATTATCCCATAATATAAAATCGCAAAACCCAAGTCACGACGTGTCCTCGTATTTTCTTCTTCTTAGAAAGAAGTTTGTAATTTTGTACACTTTAGCATACAAGTAAGAAAAATGTTTATGAACAATCACGACGAATAAACGCGCGGAAAATTCAGTAGAAAAACGACTGTCTTCTAAAACAATAGTTTCGCGTGCTTCTGAAACGTCGAGTATTAATTTTTCGAAATAGCAATTTGTAAATTGGTTCCCCGTTCTAAAAAGCCTTTGCAAATCGTACTGTCGCCATGTCCGGACGCGTAGCTACGTAAATGTAGCTTACAAGTACAGAATATACCTTCAGAAAGTACCACATATGTAGCAGTATAACGTACGAATCACGCACGAAACAAACTAATTATCAAGATCGATCGTCTAATTTTCGAAGAGTCAAGCCGCTACTCTAACGCTACAGTTCCCGAACATAGAGAAAGCATAGTGAATCAGTTTGTCCACCGAGTAGAGCTCGAATAGCTCGCGTAACTGTTTCCTCTCGTTTGGAATTAACGTACGAAATATCCTTTGGCCGAAATCCTTATACCATCTGCCACGATCCCCATTTCCACCCCTTAAATCCAACCTCCTGATCTTCATTAAGAAGGCTATCGTTAAAAGAGACCCTCTGCCATTCTCCGGAAACTCATTCACGAAAATTCTCATCTCACCCCGTCCCACATCCTCGATAGCAGCCGCATAGCGTCGTGCGGCGTGCCATCGGCGGCCTTCGGCCGCGAAACCGGAGCTCGATGACGCTAGTCGAGATGCAAGCGCGGCGTTGCTCGTTCGCAATCAACCCCCTGACGGAGGTGGCTGGAACGGTGGTGGTGGCAGCAACCGGAGCACAGCGTGCGTCATCGTCCGGGCCGGCGTGTGTGAACGTACCTTAAAAGCGGCTGAATGGGTGCTGTATTTTCACGTAAGAGCCGGGCGCCGCCGGTTAGAGGAGGGGATGCTGGCCTGGTTTCATTGAACCTGCACCGCGTACACGTCGACCGGCCGCAGTCAACCCTCTCGCCCCTCGCGGCGGTGTGTTCGCAGTGCAGGGAGGTCGGTGGTCGGTGGGGTGACCGGGGTGAGGCTATGCATAGCCCGCGACGTCTATATATAGGTCGTGCTTTCTATAAATAGAACTCAGACCGCCCCCACCAAGGTAGCAGCGACCGAGAGGGAAACGTCATGTACGCGCACGCATACAGTCGAAGATGCACCCGAAAGAGGGGAAATAAAAACCGGGGAGACAGAGAGTAGGGGTGGCCGAGAGACGGGGTGAAATACAGAGAGAGCGAGAGAGAGAGAGAGCGAGAGAGAGAGAGCGAGAGAGAGAGAGCGAGAGAGAGAGAGAGCGAGAGAGAGCGAGAGAGGAGAGGGGGAGGCAAGAATGGAAGGAATGGAAGGTGGAAAAAGACAAAAGGGCGGTAATACAGAGAGGAACGAGAAAGGCGGAGAAAAAAAGAAGGCGACGGCGAATTTCCGGTAAAACGCGACGGCAATTTTGCTGGCTAAATGTGCGACGGAGGGCAGCGCTCGTCCCGTTTCGTCTCGTTTTCTTTTAGATAGATAGGCAGACTGATAGAGCAGCGAATCACCGCGTTCCGCGACCACGAGAGCCGCTGTAAAACTTTACGGCTAAATATACAGCCATCTCTCGTCCAGCCATTCCTTTTCCATCGGCTCAACCCCTTCCAGGCTGTTGCTGCTTCGTCGTTGCCAGTGGCCCCGCTACACCTTCTACCATTTTACCTTCCACCACCACCGCGGATCGACTTGCATGCGCCGCAAAATACTTTTTACTTGCTCGCCTGCGTATTAATGGGCCGCCGACTTCTTTCTCTTTCTTTTTTTTCTCATTTTCTCCCCCACCCCCTTTTTTTATCCGTCCTTTCTCGACGACCCGCCGCGTCGTTCCGCTCCGAGTATACTTCGTCGGCTATTGGGTTTTTAGGCTTCGCTTTGTTTCACACGTGTGTTTTTTTCCGGAGCACTTAGCTGTATCCGCAGCTCCGTTTGAGCTCTCTTTTCGCGTGAATACGCCTCGTTCTTTCAGTGATAATGGACTTCTTGGAAAAAAGCGTACGCGGATCCTCGGACACAGCGAAGGTTGCTCGGCAATTCTGTCCGAGATGATTATCATCTTGCGTGATTATCTCGCGCTGCTTCAAAGCAATTGCTTATTTATTCGCGTATTTATTTACGTTCGTATCTATTTTGTAGAAGTAGTCGGTTGTAATTGCTGGGTTACGGTTGGAACAAACGTCGGGTGATCTTTATAGACGATCGTTTGCGAAAGATCGTAATTCTTCTAAGTTCGCTATGGCAACCTAATTTTTTCTCCCTCCTGTCTCGTAAACCAGTACAGAACAGAATAATACGATTATCGTGCGATGCGAATAAACGGATATTATCGTAACTTTTGTTAACATATTTCTCGATACAGAGTTCTCGGCGATGACACACTTTTCACTTACTAGAGTCTCTTAAAACATTTCCATCGATTTCCTGATTTTGATGTCACAACGTAACGGAAAAAAGATTACTTTGATATGAAATAGAAGGAGAAGAACGCGTTATATCAAAGACACAACTGTCAAACGATTCAGATTGTATCTTGAATTAGAAATTATCTTAGTACAAACAACAAGATGTATAGTTCGTGTCATAAATGTGGTTCGTCTTTTCTTTCATCTCCGATCGTTCCGAAGCGTTTTAAAATCAAAGTCGAAAAATAGAGTTGTCGAATAATTTGCCCGCTAACGACTTTCCTCAAACTTCGATTAAACTAGCGGGCACAAAAATGGATCGCGTGTCAATCAATTCATTAATTACCGTCGATGGCTCGTCGCTAAATCGACGTTCAAAGTATCAAAACGGCGAGTTCGGAAAATGCGGTGCACTCGATACTTTCATCGTCACGGCGGTCTAATTTCAACGCGCGTCGCGCGTTCGTATTAAAGGATTCGCCATGAACTCGTCACTCGCGCACCAGATTGGCCCCGAAATCGTTTCGAAATCTACTCGCGCATCCCAACCATCCAATGCATTTTTTCTTTCTTCCTTTAGTCCTTGCTAATATCCTGGTCGATAATGCATGTAATTGGCTGGTTCGGCGAGTTTCGATTTCGCGGAGAACGCGAGGAATGTTGATTGCACGGTGTTGCGCGAAGAAAGCAATTAATCCGCGAAGACACGACTACGCGATCGGTCGAATACGGATTTCGGTGTTTTCCACGTCCAGCCGCCTCGTCGTGTCGAGTAATCGAATCTCGAGAAACAAGTGCAGGGATTCGCAGACCAACTCGCCCAAGAATCAAGTTCATCAGCGAATAGAAGCTACCGAGCTACGATTTCCATAAATACAGATCGTCGAGACAATGTCGAGGATCAGAGCGGTAAATAAGAACTACGGCTAATTACTATATAGAATCAAATGAAATATAGAATCGAAGAAGACATATCAATGGGAAAAGTTGGATCGAGATAACTTACAAAATTGTAGGTAAGATTTTAACGTTGGAACAATATAGTATTCAAGTAGATATTAATAAAAACGTATAGCTTACTATGCATCGTTGGAGAACGTTGATTGCGGATAATTTACGAAATTGTGAATGACTGAAATAATAATTAATTGTGGAATAATGTAGCATTCGAGCTACGAATTATTATTACGAAATTAGAATTCTGTTACTAGATATCATTGACAAACGTTAACACTAGATAATTTATAAGAATGTAAATAGGAACAATTATCGGTGAAATAATATAATATTCGAGTTCTCGTTTATTGGAGCTATAGAAAATTTCTTTAATTTTTCCAAAGCTCAGAGTTCGATTGTTGGGTATCGTTCGAGAAATTTGATTGTGTGTAATTTAGAAAATTGTCGGGGAACGATTGCGGTAAGACAATGTATTGTGGTAACTAAACCTTAAGACTGTTTCTACTGTAAATGATCGACAAAAAAGGATTTTTCTCAAAGAAAGATTCTTCTCAGGCTAAAAGAAAATTTGGTTCTGAAAGGGTTAAGTATAAGATAAATCACATTTTACCGTACACAGGATGTCTCAGAGTGTTTCTACAATCGGAGAACAGTGGACAATAGGAATGAAGTTTCCTCGCTTGTGACAGTTGAGACTTCGATTTCGAGAAAATTGAGTTTGAAAATCCGTCTAGTACGTGTGCACTCGCAACTGAGCGCATTGGAGTTGTCGACCAAGTGTCGACGACTCGTATTTCAAACTCGATTTTCACAAAAAACGAGACCACAAATGGAAAAATTTGATTCTACACCTTCGATCTGTCCTTACCTATAAAATAACCTCTTATTACGTTATAGCGCTTTTATTCGCCAGTTAGTCAAATGCACGTGTACTCGACGACTCTTCGAATTTCATTTTCTCGATAATGAAGCCGCAAGCGATAAAATTTTATTCTACGCGTTTGATTTATCTTTGTTCATAGGATAACCCAATTACTTCGGACTCGTTCGATCGGGATAGTCAAATGCACGTGCCTCGTCAAATATTTAAGTTGAGTTTTCCGACACAAGAAATCTCAGACGAACAATTGTTACCTTTCTTTTTCTTATTTACTTTGTGCGTAGAGTAACCTATAGGCGATCGTATCATTTATTCTGAAGCACTTTGTATGTACACGATATATACATACGTACTTACGTAATAGATTTTCAAGCGAGACAATTTTATTTTATATTTATTTTCTCCGGCAGAGTTACTTTTTTTCACTGATAAAGGAATTAGCGAAAGACTGTGTGCATTGTCGACCGAACAAACAGATCATTGAAATAAAGATAGACAACGAGTGGTGGGCAGGCGACAGATACTGGCAAATCGATCGAAATTACAAGAAATTTATGTTATTTGTTCGAGTCAGCTTTGATACTTAGACACGCGTAAAATGGACGATTTAAGTGATTTACAGGAACGGACAGAAAACGTCCGTGTAACGGTTCAGTATAAGCCGACAATTTTTCAAAAGCACATAATTTCGCTGTTGTCAAGATAACAGACTTTTATTGAAATAGACTGGAAATATACAATCGATGATTTGTTAGAAATTGAGATAGACATATCCGTGCATATCTACAATTTTTATAACACAACCCCGAAGTATTTCAAACGTGCTGCGTACGATTTTCAATCATCGATTATACTTCTCTGCGTATAATTATATATAATTGTATGTAAATACACGTGACTTATTGTTCAAAGTTCTGCGAGAAAATTGATTGAAATGTTTCGTCCATTCGCTTCTCTAGATATTTCGTAATAATTTACGCATCTGAAATAATTATACATCGACGATCAGGGATCGTAAAATTTGTGTAGCATTTGGTAAATATAAATAGTTAATTAGTTACTAGAAAACTAGTACATTCCTCTATTTATAACGTGCGTGTTTTTTATTTAATCAAATATGTTTTATATGAAAAATAGGACGTTGTCTTTTCGTAAAATGTTGGACGACGCGCATTATAGCACTTTGTTATTCGCGCGTTATACGCATTAAACCCTTCCACGAGTTTGGATATTTTTTCCAATTTAGAAGCGTTCGTTAACCGAGGAAATTTCCTAAACGCGTTACTTTTTGAATTAGTTTCTGCCTTCTGCTGGTTTATTTAATTAGCGATATATGTCAGAGATAAAGAGAAGGCAAATCATCATGAGTTTCCATTAATTGACGAGAATTACTATACGAACAGCGGAGATTGATCGTTACCAATTAGCGGGACGCGAATTTGTGTTGCACGACGACTCTTAAAACAAAAGTGTACTTTCAGTTTAATTGAACACGAGCCTCCTCTGAGGATCTGAATTTTTAATTAAAGCCTGATTAAAACAAAACACTTTGATACCGTATAACTTTGTCGTTTTAATCATTACGGATTTCTAGAGTCATACGTTGCCTAAGGTTTTCGTTAAAAGAATTTCTTTTCGCGTGTAAACTTACGTTAGTGACCAACGTTGACGATAATAATAGCGATCGGTAGATAGCAGACGATCTTACCTGAAACAGAAACGAGAAATCTCATTATTACAACAATTCAATGGCAAATCATTGTTCTTATGATTCAAATAATAATTAATTGTATAATTAACCTACTAACAAGCTATTCGATCGTCCAGGAGATACAATAGCGGATATATGTTTCAAGTATTGATCATATTTGCAATGTTCAACCGACGTTTTACAAATTAACACAAGATGCAAATTAACGCAAACGACGAAACAAAATAATTCAACGTCTTCGACTGATCTGCGAATTAATGCACAAGTTAGAGAGATCGCAACCTCAAGATTCAATCCTCTGACGAAAGTATTGTCATAAAATATGCTAAAGAGCTCTATAGTTTCAAAGCAAAATTGAAATGTTAACAGCAACGAAGATTACAATATGCCGAAACGATTATAGAAATAACATTTCAACAAAATTCGAACTACAGATTTGCAAATATCTCGCGCTTAAAATTCTACCGTGCGGTAGTGGTACCGCCTAAAAATAAAATATCCCAGAAAAATTTATCCTCGAATCAAGGTGAAAATTATTTCGAAGAAATACGACGAAAAGAAATCGAGAAGAAATAGAAATTGGATTTAATTCACCTTTGAGAAATTACATTTTCTCCGTGACGTGTAATCGTTCGTAGGTGTTGGAAGTTACCAAAGTTGGTTAGCGGAGCGTGGCCTGTATGAGAGGCAAGTATTGGGAAAAAGTAACCTTGGGCTTGCTTCGGGATCGATTTTCAATTTTCTCGCGTTGCAAGTAAGTTCTTTTGTAAAGAACCGACGACACCGGTAATTCGTTACTGGCGTTCGATGATGACGCCATCGAGACGCTCGTTCTTCGTCATCCTTCCTATTATTTACCATACTCTGAACAGTGTTCAGCTTTGAGGCCGATCTGTGGCGAACGTCATTCTTTAGCACGTGAATTTTCTTTCAGCTAATACGATTTTCGTAGGAAGCGAGCGAACGATCTGCAAGATAGACGCATCTCTCGACTTTCTTTCCTGGCGTGTATCGATCAAACGTTGTATTTTTATTTTAGGCTTCGTTATTTTGAATCGAACGTCTATTAAGGAGGCACGCGTAACGTAAGTAAGTTACATTACATTACAAAGGAAAAATCATATTTCCCCAAATGTGTAAGTTTAATTTTCACTAATTAACTTCATCCATGATCGGCTTTAAACGTTAATAGATGTTAGGGGCCACTAATTCACGTACGTATATTCAGATACGTAAACGATACATACACCTACGGATATTTTAATTTGTTTACATTGTACGATACATACGATACGATTATTTAACTGAGTAATACGCAGAACAAATTTTTAGGTTACAAATAGCATTAAGAAATTGCAGCTTTAATTGACAAAGTTTAATGGATTACTTTTATGTTTGTATACAGTAATATCAATAATATCGAACGTGTATTTTGCTTTCTGTGTTTGCTTATACGTATACTGCATCTTTTTAAAATGAAAATAACACCATTCAGGGCTGAACAGTGAAGTAATTAGCGAAAGTCACGTAAACATGACGTCATTCGTTTAATTAATTAATTTAGAAATCTTAATATGCTAGAATAATGGCTTTTTTTTATCAACGTCTACTACACAAACCAGAGACGAAAAGAAATTGCTGTAATTTAAAATAAAACATCTTTTTGGTACCAACAGTACCGTAAATAATTCAATTTCTTCCAAGCCAATAAAATTTTTAGACCTAAATGGAGTAAAGAATAATAACGAAAAAGGTATTGCATAAAATTTAAATAATTCACGAAAGAATTCCTCGGCTAAATACCTATATCGCCTATACATCCTCTAAATATGTGTCATAACAGTATTTTGCTTTGGATACTTGGAATATTTCAGCATATTATGTAGATCCGTTGCATTTTTGCGAATTTAAATATTCTTCCAGATATATTAACGTCTTATTGCAGATTCGAAACTCTCTAACTCTACACATGTAATTGACATTCATACGATTTCATCCACCAAATTCGTAGTACCAACACGGAACTCTCAATTCGCCAATTCGCCGTACACTTCGCAACTTCAAAGCTACTGTTCTACAAATTTATCGCAGAAAGTCTAGGAATATCTCTGAAAGCATTTCTAACGAGCTCATCGCTAAGAGCATCTCCCAGCTGGGTCGATATTTCCGTTAAGGATTCTGATTTCATTTCGCTTCGACTCGGTACCTACGCCGGAACTCGCGAAAGTATTTGTATATACGTGCGATTGAAAAATGTTGTGTCCACATTTGTGATTTTCCACATTTTGAAATTTTATTAGCACCGTAGCGGGACTCGACCATCGCACGATTATATTCGTAAGGTCTTTCGAACAAATGAAGGGTTTTTTTAATATTGTATAGGCGGATGGGAAAGGCCCATCCTAATAATTTACGATAGCCATAGACACGAATGAAAAGTTTGAAGTTATTATGCGGGCGGATGGGAAAACCCATCCTAATAATTTACGATATGTAAAGTCCCGTGACGCGACTGTCACCTGAGACAGCCATAGGGAGAAAGGGCAGATTAAGCTGGAGCGTAGGGCGGAAAGATGGTCAGAGTGGGAAATAGCGTTGTCGTGTGAAGACCAGTGTGTCATCATAGTTGAGCATAGTTGAGGAGCATCGTACTTGATTTTGTCTGACGTAAATGATGTATGTGTTTTCTTCGTTTTGTTATTCCATCTAGTTCCATTTAAATCGATAAAGAGATAAATTAACTAACAGCTAAATTTACGTCGAATATCGAAACAAATCGTACCAAACCGTTACCAAACTTACCAGCACTGTACCTTCCCACACAAATATGCCAATATATATAGAACTTACGAGATACTAAACGCAGGTGCATACTTCGAAGGAGTCACAAAGATATTGTATTGTATTTCAACAATGGTCAATTATACAGTGGGCCGTAATTGACATTTATCGTATGCCTAAGATCGCTGTTCGCACTGTATATCTCAAAATGAAATTTCAAATTAAACTTACAACGCGCATAACATATGCGTAAGTGGTTGCTACGAGTACTCGAACGCTTTTGTCAGCCACTATACATCTTTGCAGGCAATTATTGAATCGTATAGCTCCGCAATTGTTGGAATACTTTCGCGAGTGCCTACGTATGTACCTGGGAGTTTTATGTTTGAAAAAGTTCGCAACAGAATGATTCGACGAAGCCGAACATGGGACGATGCGTCTCGTCTCGCGACGACGAAAGAATAGTGGAGTGCCGTGAATAACATCGGCAGTCCAAACTGTACTTTTATCGGCACTCGACCCGAAAATATCTGCTCTCGAATATATCGACTGGCTCCGCCTGCATCCCAACATTTAACGTATTGATCAACGAAGAAGCAATAAATAGAGGCACCGCGGGGCAAGCCGTGAGCCTGATTAAACTTCACTCTCCACTAATGCTTTATAAATAGGCGATGCTTTTTTCCCTTCTCTCTCTTTTACTCTATTTTTCTCGCTATGCGTCTCGCTTCCTCCGTTCTACTCCTCTTCTACACGGCCACGGGGACGAACGATGTCACCGTAGTGCCTCGATTTATTGCTAGACTCGTTCGTTGATTAAGTTCCCTTCTTAGGAATTTCATATTTTTTTATTTAATTGCACTGTCGATTGCCTTTCGATCAATTTTTTTATTCACCTTGGTTAGAGCAGTTGACTTGGCTAATTTTCAAGTATGCCAAGTAAATTGTGAAGTATATTTGAAGTATATTCGAGTGGATATTGTTATACGTGTTTGCAAGGTCTCTGTTGATTTCCGATTACTTTATCATTAAAGAGTTTCTGACTTACAGTTGGGTTGATCTTCTGACTACCTTGCAATTAGATTCTGCGTTGAAATAATCGATGAAGTAGAAGTTGGAGAATCTGTTACGTTAAACTACGCAAAATATGGTACGTCGTGTACTTCGTTCTAGTATCACGTTCCGGTAGTGTCATGATTTATTAATATTATAGACATAGTCATAATCTGGTAAATGCAAGTATCGCTACATTGTACACTTTGCTTGATTGGAAAGTTGTGCGTTGGTCAACGGTGAATGTGTTCAGGGATGATAGATAGGGGAGTAAGGGGATGCTGCGTGATTTTATTGATTTTGGAAGCAGCATTTGCCACTTTACATTTTATACTGTAATAGTCATTTAAGATACTTCGTCGATCACGGTAGAATATTTTCTTCTACTTTTTCGGCTTCTACGTATATACGAATTGTTAAATACTTCTCCAGAATTTTGCAGAAAATGTTGTTTATAGTTTAAGGTGGTATTTTATTCACTTTAGAAATAGAAGTCTTGGATGTCTTTAACTTAGAATTCTAGTTTTAATTATATTCGTTACGTCATTCCGTAAGATGTTTCATTTAAAATAATAAAATTTATTCACCAATATAAATCAACCAGTACTTGTTTCTTAAATCTTCGTAGTCTATTACATTTAAAAGCCTAAGCTGCTCGATAAATATTTCATCTAACCTAATTCCCCCCCCCCCTTTTTTTTTAACATTTCGTCCTGAATATTTTTATTTTGACATTTTAACATTAATTATAACAGTTAGGTCATATGTGAGATTGTAAATGAGGCTTGAAAGGTTTACTATCCATTTTTAAGCGCGTGAGAATAAATCGGTTAATTGATTGCTAATAATACTACCTCCCTTTTCTATGTACAAAATAATATTAATATTTCGGAAATGTTCCGCTATTCAAATCTATATATGTACGTAGAATACTAAAGGTATTCTAAAAATGGAAATAGAGATGTACGTTTAGAAGCTTTTAATTCTGCTGTACAAGCGCATATATTTTTCAAAACGTTTTGATTCATTATTCAACTCTTCCTGCGAGATCTCGTGAAATCCATGCATGCCGAACGACGCACTAATCTCGAAATACGACGAACGCGAGAACGTTCTCGGCGTGGGTTAATAATTCGGGTTGCTTTTATGCCAGTAGAGAAATTTTAACCTAACAAGGGGAACGAAGTGCCCGAAAGTTTGGAATTCACGGAATCATGGATATAGAAGGTATGTGCGGCAGAAACTGAAAATAGAGCTTTGCTGCCGCCATTAATTTCGATTTTCTTCAGAACCGAGTAAGATTGAAAGAAAGAAATTATTATTGAAGATAAATAATTCTACAATTGCCCTTAAACGATTTAAAATTCAAACAAATATTCAAAAACAAATTGTTCTCAATTAAGGTAAAATTGTATTTTTCGATATATTAATTAAATTACAATTGGAATTGAAAAATTCCTATTTCATAACTTGCACGTGTATACGCGTATCGCAAAAATATCCACCGATCAGTAATTGTGATTTAATGAACAAAATTGTGTACGCGCACGTTCGTACAAGTGGCTCTCATTAGTCAACTGTCAATCACATTATTATTAATGTGCTCTTCTTTCGCAACAAGCGATTTGTGATGAATAATTAATAAACAATCTCGTTAATCGAGAAGTTTGTTTAGCTGGTCGATTCATTTATGCAAAATACTTCCATAGAAATTTTTTCCTACCGTTTTTACAGCCGTCAGCTTCGGCTGACAATGAACGACCGTAACCCCTTGTTGAACGTTGAGAAGTTGCTCGCGTGGGAATATTTTGAATGCAATAACAAATTCAGGTCATCAACGATTCCTTGTCTTAGATGCGTTCTCACTGACAAATCGATCGACTTTCATTTTTCTATAAACTAATTTTCTTTAAAGGTACTCGATGTAGCAAGAAAAAGTACGCGACACGGTTAACATAGGAATTGTTCAGAATTTACACTGAACTCAACTCCTGTGTTGAAAAATAGAGGAAGGTAATAAAGCATTTTTTTTTTTTTTAATTTATCTTTGAATCGAAGATTATTTATCTTTTCATAATATACATATATGCTTCTGGACAAAAGTCATATCTTTTTAAAGAAATTTTGCGTTAATCGCGTAGCGAAATTGTTCAGAATTTACACTGATCAACTCCTGTGTTGAAAAATAGAGGAAGGTAATAAAGCATTTTTTTTTTTTAATTTATCTTTGAATCGAAGATTATTTATCTTTTCATAATATACATATATGCTTCTGGACAAAAGTCATATCTTTTTAAAGAAATTTTGCGTTAATCGCGTAGCAAAATTGTTCAGAATTTACACTGAACTCAACTCCTGTGTTGAAAAATAGAGGAAAGTAATAAAGTATTATTTTTTAAAATTTATCTTTGGATTTGGGATTGTTTATCTTCTCATAATATACATATACGCTTCTGGACAAAAGTCATATCTTTTTAAAGAAATTTTGCGTTCATCACGTATC
The DNA here is from genome assembly GCA_014737475.1 of Bombus confusus. NCBI lineage: Eukaryota > Metazoa > Arthropoda > Insecta > Hymenoptera > Apidae > Bombus > Bombus confusus. Next base: position 2,185,594 of record JACXIV010000015.1, read on the forward strand.
AAAATCATGTACAAAATACTATTATTAATAGTTCACAATTAACTGCTTTAAACTAGATAAATTTTAAGAAACGAAAGAATTCATTGTTACGTGAGCTTTATGCCGCGCTTTTCAACCAATCGTCCGTTCTCAGGCTGTTCGAAGTCATCGGTAATAATTTTCCCTGTCGGCCGTTTCCCGTTTTCGGTTCTATCGGCTCGCGGAACTCCGAAAATACCTAGATTAACGGGAAGCCGAAACCGGATAGACGCGCTACCGTCGATAACTGTTTCGCATTTTAATTGAATCGTTCTTTATCGGCTCACGCGCACAAAAGAACCGCGCGACGGTGGAAAAAGAGGGGGAATTTCGTTGGAAGATATACTTCAGAATATGACAGTACGATGCGAGAAATTAAATTACATCGATGTCGCATTGCTAAAAATAATGACATTAACGGACACTCGAAAAACATTCATCGAACAATAGGTAAAATTCGTCTTCCAACTAAACAGCCTAATTTCCAACTACCACTGCGTAAGTATTGGATCTGAAAAAAATATCAAAATCGTCGTCTGCAATTTCCAACTTGCACGACACGAGTATCCGATGTAAAAAAAAAACATATAAAATCGTAATTCGAGTCGAATTGAGCCTAATGCCAACCATTATGTCGTGCGTAATTTCCAACGTCAATCACAAAATATGCCATCTCAACAAATATATCAAATTGTCGTTCGAATGAAATCCATCCCGTGTAATTCCCAACCTCGACTAGGTAAACATCTCGTCAGAAAGAATACCTAAATCGTCGCTCGAGTCGCATTCATCGTCTGTAATTTCCAACTCCAAAAGCACATCCAATTCCAAAGAATAGCCGAATCGTGTCAACTCCTCCCTCCTAACAGCGACAAATATCGAACGACGCACAGAATGATTCCGAGAAAAGAGACCTTCAAGAGCTACCACGTGCACGTTGCAATCGAGAAACTTACGCAGGAAACGTGGAACGTTAATAGCTGACTGCACGTTTCCGTAGTTGTGCTAATTTTTTCACCAAGCGAACAGGCTTTCGATGGAGCGACAGACGCGTGCAACGAGCTTCGGTTCAAAGTTGAGCTCTGCTCGTCAACCGACCGGTTCTCCGCCGCCCCTCGAGCCAACTATATAAACTTGCAAATGTCACGAGAGAGTCGATACATCTTCCTCGTCTTTTTATCCCACCTTCGGCGTGGCCTGTGAATAGGCCGTTCGAAGGGGCGTAGGTCGGATCGATCGTCGAGTAAAAGTGAAAGGACGTCCCACGGGCGGCAGCCGTTGGGGTTTGTGAAATCGTGCATCGAGGGAAGAGAGCTCGTCCGCGTGTATAATCGAGATTTCCCCGCGAGATCCCGCGTGGTCTTTCGTTTTTCGTTCGATCTTCCGGGTCGTCGAACGCCAACTTTCTCCCTTCTTTCGTTTTTGCCTGCTGTGTACACGTGCTTGTCGCTGACGAGGATATGCGTGCTAAAATGGTCCCCGGGAGATTGTTGAAATAGACGTTTTTAAAATGATAGGTTGTTCACCCTCGATTGGTATCTTTATAGGCGATGAACTAGATCGTGCATGTTTGTGCAAATTTTATGCTTTCTTTTTTTTTTTTTGGAGATAAGCAAAGAAACGGAATCTATGCGCAGATTTGTCTCGTTTGGTAAATATCGTAACGAGTGTTGTATTTTGGGTAATTCATGTATTTCCATGTATTTCTCTATGCTGTGTATCTTGTACGTTCAAACCTTCCATTAGCGCGTAAAATATTGCATACGCGTATAAAATATTAGGATCTGTGCATAAAAATCTGTAGTCCGGCGATTACGATACTATAGGTTGGATTTTTCGAATGATTCATTTAGCTGCAGGATATTTAATTACTTGTGATTCATCTCTTTTAAGATTTTTTGTTATACGGTAAAAGACAGTGATCTTCGTCGTATAAATAAATAAATTTCTGTAATAACAGATTCACGAATCTGCTGCTCCGTGACGATAAATTTCAATCCAACGATAAATATAATATGTTCCTGAGAAGGTTAAAGTCATTCCTTCGCTACTTGTTCCCAAGGCAGCAGACATTTTATGCAGTTATGCAGAAGAATATTTTCCGCTTGCGACGTCATCTCGCTTTGTCATTTATGGCGTTCTGCAATTTTGATTTTACAAGCTGGGAAAAGTCACAAGGAACGGGATCCAGTACATAGGATTTTGTCACGAGACAAACACTGGTTTATAGACTAAATTTTCTACGAAACGCTTTAAAGTTTCGTTATTCTTTTATAAATAAGAAATTACAGTGAAATAAAAATTAAAGATATATAATGTACTATTTTTTGATGACACGATAAAGTTATTGTTTCACTGATTCAACACTGTCAACTGGTTACATTGTACGGAAAATAGGATTTGAAGAAAATGTAATTCGCTTGAGGCAATTTTTAACCCAACTGTTTCCAGCGATACGTTGCCAGTGTAACAAACGTTCGGTGATTAACCTGCTTTATTTTCGCATAAATAGCGCGTTTGATGAAGTAAGTGAAGTACGTGCAGCGGAGTTATTCAGTTAAACCGAGGTCGTTCGTTCGTACGCGTGCGAAAATGTCATTACGTTGGCCATAAGAATTACAGGTAAATTTTGCCATTTACCTAGTAATATGCAATTTATGGAAAATAGATTTAAATACGTGCGGATTATTTAAACAAAGAATTTCGATAGATTCGAACACTTTTTCGATAACGTTGTTCTATTAGTGCAAGGTAATCAACTTTAACAGTAGAATTCTATTACATTCGAGGATGAAAAAATGAAGCTAGTAAAAAAATGAAATTAATTTCAATAATCTCTGCTTAACTACTTAATTTGTTCGTTACTACGCAAAAGGATTTATTATTGAAATAACGCAGCTGTCTCCGGTATAAAAATATTTTCTTTTCATCCTGTCTTATCCGGATTTAATTTTACATTTCTCTGTAAAGAAGAAGTCCCTGAAGCGTTAAAAACTTTTATTCGTTAACCCATCTTGGCGTTATATGTTAAATCCTCGCCTTATTCTCCTTTTATCAGGGAATCGGATATACCGTATAATAATACAGCAAAGTTTCGCAAGATTAAGGAAATAGTTATAGCGGTAGAGAAGTTCCAAAGATATTAAGCATCGCACTTAATAACTTCGAGTAGATAGCATCTATACGGTGTAAAAACGTTTGGTCGTCCACTTAGCTACTGCTCTAACATTTACCTCTGCAATCAGCTGATACGCATGTTTGTCTTCGTTTACGTATTCCAGTGTTAATCAGTCAAAGCCACCTTACTGCACATATTCAGATGACTCAATCCCATGATCGGTCACACAAATTTGCGCACCAAGATTGTCCAATATTCGCTGTTCTTTGGTATTATCGCTAGACTTTTGTTATCTCTGTAGCTAAAGTTAGAAACACTGAGCAATAGAATCGTTAAAAATTTCAGAGATTCGCGGTAGCATTGAGCGCGCTTTTACGGATTTGATTGATTTTTCTCTCACACAACTAAATATAAATTTGTGAGATAAATAACGATTAATGGTATCGCAACTTCGCGAAATTTTAGAAATTTACGATAATACATTTTTCGGGGACTCGATGTCGACATTTGATTTGGAAATTTGCCATTCTTTCGTAAAGCGAACAAAGACATTTTTCTAAAATACGTAATTGTTCCTCTCCTTCAATCGTGCGATATTTTGCTAGATATCCTCCGTTCTACTTTGCTTGATTTTTCCCACTTTTCGTCATCGATAGCTGCAGAGTTAATTTCCAGGTACCACGACACTTTTACTCGCGTGTCTCGAACAATACAAAGGATCGCCAATAAAAAAAAAAAAAAAAAAAAAAAAAAAAAAAAAAAAAAAAAAAAAAAAAAAAAATAACGAAAAATATAGAAAGAGTAAAAGGAAAGAGAAAAAATAGATACTCAGTTGCGTGGGTCGCTCTCTATTTCTCCGAGTTCCATTTATTTCGCAGCACGGAGCGCGGTTCCCGCCGCTGCCGATGGCCGAGATACGTCGTTAAAATCGGATCTGCAACGTAAACCCAATATTCGCGGAAGCGTGACTCGTTCCGGTTAGTCGATGCCCGATTTCGTCTTTTTCCTGTCGGTTCTCTTCTATGGTCGCACCTTCGATTTCCAGCCAATTCGAGGGTAGAGATTTTCGACCAGCGTGAACGGTGACGTGAAACCCAGTGGGGAATGATGGAAATGTGGCGAATGATAGTAGATCTTATCGTTAGTGGCTTACAGATCAAAAGTTTAATTCGCTGCGTGTTCTACAGAAACTAAGAATTTGAACAAGTCAAGAACAATTAGAATTTCGTAATCTGAGAAAATTCTTTGGTAAAGTATTTCGTAGAAGTAAGAGATATTGTTGCTGATAATTGTAGCGTTAATTTTGAATTAACAATAAAGTTAATTTTATTCATTTAGAAATTAACTTGCAAACCTACTTTTTTTAAATATCAGAAAATTCAGAAAATTCCTATAGCTCGTGGATTTTGAATTTAATTCAAGTTAGGGTATATGGATTTGCGGAGGATGGATGTTTATAAAAGTTTGCAGGAATTCTGCAGACGTATTTATCGTTTGCAGATGAGAATGATTTGATCCTTGCTTAATGATGCTTTCGAAGAGATACAAATTTGGATGAAAGCGCGAGAGCGTGAATAAATGCGTTCGAACGTCGATTCACAGATTTGGGAATTATATTTCAATTTTTCATAAACTGCAATTTCTTTCTATGTGCACGTACTTTTGTGTGTGTGCATATTCTTCGTGAAGAAAAGCCGAAAAGAATGTTTCAACGTGGCTATGCGCTGATAACACAGATTTGACTTGAAAAAAACGACAAGTTGTTATATTTATTGTCGTGATAAATTATTATATAGTTAATACTTTTACGGTCCATAAATCTTCGACAAATGTAACAGAAAAATCATTTTTCGTGGCACGTACAGCAATTGTGTCACCGTTTTAAAAAATGTCTGATTCGTTTCACTAATACGTTACAAATACGTCTAAAATAAATCATTACGTTCGAATAAAAATGTCACAAAGCGTAATGTAATATGTCGATTTAATTTTATTATAATTTATTACTATTTAAGAAGATTTCAAGTAAACTTAAATGTACGTATATAAAGTGATATAAAATATTAGGAGAGAAATGATCATGAAATATAAAATTTTCGAATATTCGAATTCCTACTTTAGAGTTCTCTGCCTTGCGTTATCGCAGTTCGCAATCTGCCATGAAAAATCGCAAAGCCTCGCATTGAATTCGACTCCCTTCAAAGAAACCTATTACGCGATATCGTCTGACTTTTTAGACATCTTCGAGATATTATAATTTAGTTAGTTAATAATACGAGCCATCTTATATTACATTGCAAATTTTCTGTTACTAAATCATACTTTATTATTAATTCGTCTTCGATAGAAGATGACTTAAGAAAATCGATTTGTTATTTACTGAAAGATTTGTTTACGGAGATGTTTTAAGAAATATTTAAAAAGGAATTAAAAGGATATTATTGAAAGACTATTTTTTTACAGTGGCAAGACAGTTTTCTGTGTACATTTATATTTCTTTCTTTCTTCTCTTTTTTTTTTTTTTTTTTTTTTTTTTTTTTTTTTTTTTTTTTTTTTTTTTTTTTTTTTTTTTTTTTTTTTTTTTTTTTTTTTTTTTTTTTTTTTTTTTTTTTTAGATTGTAAGGGAGTTTTCTCAAATTGACAGGCTAATTTCGACAAATTTATAAATCCTTCCCCGTAAAGTTTCCAGTATCTAAATTCAATCCTGCAAGTTATAATTTCGAATCTTTTAAGAGAACATACTTGGTTTTTAAAAGCTTGAAACAGTTCGCCTAATGAAAACGAGGATTAGGTTGAGATTAATTAAATGAAATGCTAATTGCTTGGTAACGTGTAACTGTACTTGTGAATCTCTAGGCATAACGTATAATAATTACACTTGTGAATTTTTCTGCTACAGGAATGTCGAATAATCTTCGAATTATTAAACTGAAAAAATGAAGAACAGGCGATCAGAAGCTTGCGTTGCTTGTACGGTTGTAAAATATCTTCCTTATTTCGCAGCTTAATGAAATATTTTCTAAACAAATTTGGATTTCTAACTAGGAATAGGTATATTTGCAATAACGGTGGAAAGTTAATAGATCAATAAGTCAGCGATAATTGTAATACGCGAGTATCATCTTTTGAGAAACGATAATTCTTATTTTCATCAATCACGAGACCCAGTTGCAATCACGTACAGATTGTGTTTCAGTTCATGCGAAACTACTATTATTACCGGAGTCAATTGAAAATTCGCGAGTATCATTCAGCGCATAATTTCATCGTTATCGAAATAACCGTCCTATTCGGCTATTCGTTATTATTCCGGCCAACAGAAGCTTTCATTTACATTTTAATTGTGTTGCATGATGCGTTTCTACGTGGGTGATTGATCAATACTCGTATCACAGAAAGTTATCGTTATCGGTATAAAATCAAATCCTAGCTTCCTCTAACTCTCGCTGACGAAAACATAATAGAAATAACGATGCAAAACATAGGAAAGCACGTCTGAAGCACATATATTCTTTACGCTTTATGCCTGAAGAATCGAAACACGTTCGTGCAAAAAGAAATTCCACTCGTTTTAGCTTCTCCGTGGCTAATTTTCATTTTCGCTAAATAATAGTAATATTGGTTCTAATTAAATTTTCATTTAATTAACGAAAATATGGAATAAATTTTTTCCCTCTAACGCAGCATTCCATAAAATATGAAGCCTTTCAATAAACTCTACATATTTTTACGAAAATTAAGATGAAAGTTGAATATTCATTCAATGCATAATGTTATATAGAATTTTCCTCGAAAATGAATCAATTTTCTTTGTCCAATTACGTTGGTAGTTTGCGTTTAATCAGAAAGAACGCGAGGCACAAAGGAATGCAAATCCTCGATTAATTATCACTTTTCTTCAATCCTCCCCAAAAGAAACGCTTTCTACCCAATGACGCATTAACCGAGTCCTCCTCTTCCCTTTCACACTTTCTCTCCTACTTTTCGCCACTTTTTAACGATAAGTACTTGCTTCTTTCGTATAACTTTTTGCTTATAAATCGTATATCTTCTCCCCTCTGAAATATACCTCTACATAATTGCACGCACTTTGCAACTCGATCAAAGCGATATTATAGATACACCGCGGATGTTTGTGCATTTATAGAGCGTCTGGAGGCGTAGAATCGCACAGGATGCACAGAAATATATAAAATGTATAAAATATACAAGGTAAAATGCTTCGTAGAATTTTATAGCAGACAATGAAAGAAACCTTTGCCTACGTTTTATCTTCTCGCTTGTTCCTACGTGGCTGTAAATTTACGCAAAAATCCGCAGCCTGATCCTAAGACATCCATAAGGCAGTTCTTTTTTTATTTATTTATTTCATTTGGACATTTGGTAAATTTTTCTAACGCAAGACAGTTTAGCTTCGTCTCTTCGACTTAAGATCTGGCCGTTTTTACCGAAACAACAGACAAGGTTCCTCTCGAAGCGTCCCTCGCGAGTCTCATCTAAAGTGCTTTATTTTTACAGAACGAAGATAGATGCAAGTGAACGAGCTTAATCGATCGAACGAGACCGAATTCTGCAAAGTGATCCTATTGATTGACTGGTTCCGGCGCGGCGCGGCGCGGCGGTCTCGTCCGTTAAGCACTGCTCGTTGAATTAATTATGACTGCTCGCACAGATGTCGAGGGAACATTGAGTGAACTTACAAGTGGGTCACGCCTTTGATTCAGTCCCGAAATATTTCCCGGAGGAAAATTGATCCGAGAAAGGGAGAGAGAGAGAGAGTGAAAGGCATCGAAGACAGTTCATACAGGCTGTTAAATAAGATACTAATTATAATGCAGTGTGTCAAGCCACGTACACCAAGTATCATCCGACATGATCGGTACACATCTGACCTACAGTCGTACGAAGGATTATCGAACTAAACGTATTTCGTAGCGCAACGATGTCCCTCAAGAGCAAAACACGCCGAGACACGGAAGCCATATTCTTCGCGCATGTCTGACATTCTATCTCTCGGAAGAAAGAACTAACAAATAATCGAGAAACGGATAGAACAGCTTCTTCACGTCGTAACGTGTACGGCGATTTGGACGTCGATGTTGGATATTTCGTATTGCTCTTACTGCGAAACGACGAGGTCGCAGCCGAACTGAATTTTAAAAAACCATTCTCCTAGCCATTTTACACGACATATTAGTTTCTCCACAGCTTTGTAATTTATGGAAAGGTCATCTTTTCAGCGGCTTACTATGAGGCTTACAGGTCGAAACACTCAACTTTGAGGGCGAATATCTGCATTTCGGTAGGGACAGATTATACACGAAATAACGTATCGTCAAAATTTCAGAGGAATTGTAACAAAGTCAATCTATGCTGCGAATTTTGTTTTTGTGCTTGATGTTCTGGAAAACAGAAACCGCAGAGAAAAATTCTATGTTCTTCGTTTATTACTTATCTCTTTCGTAAGGTATTCGCCTATTGCTCGGTTGTGACGACGAGGTCGCAGCCGAATTGAATTTTAAAAAACGATTCTCCTAGCCATTTTACACGACATATTAGTTTCTCCACAGCTTTGTAATTTATGGAAAGGTCATCTTTTCAGCGGCTTACTATGAGGCTTACACGTCGAAACACTCAACTTTGAGGACGAATATCTGCATTTCGGTAGGGACAGATTATACACGAAATAACGTATCGTCAAAATTTCAGAGGAATTGTAACAAAGTCAATCTATGCTGCGAATTTTGTTTTTGTGCTTGATGTTCTGGAAAACAGAAACCGCAGAGAAAAATTCTATGTTCTTCGTTTATTACTTATCTCTTTCGTAAGGAATTCGCCTACTGCTCGGTTGCGACGACGAGGTCGCAGCCGAATTGAATTTTAAAAAACGATTCTCCTAGCCATTTTACACGACATATTAGTTTCTCCACAGCTTTGTAATTTATGGAAAGGTCATCTTTTCAGCGGCTTACTATGAGGCTTACAGGTCGAAACACTCAACTTTGAGGGCGAATATCTGCATTTCGGTAAGGACAGATTATACACCAAATAACGTATCGTCAAAATTTCAGAGAAATTGTAACAAAGTCAATCTATGCTGCGAATTTTGTTTTTGTGCTTGATGTTCTGGAAAACAGAAACCGCAGAGAAAAATTCTATGTTCTTCGTTTATTACTTATCTCTTTCGTAAGGAATTCGCCTACTGCTCGGTTGCGTTACTCGCATCGAAACACCCTGTACATTTCGACGATACTAGGGAAGCACGATCGTATTTCGGCTGATCAATTTTTTACTGTTTCTCGCCAGCGTATGGTAATTTATGGGCATTACGTGGGTCGGCTTCGAAACGAGATTCGCCGTATAAACCGGTGGAAACATCGTTGATTTAATGTTAGCAATTAACGTTCTGGTGTAATGATATTACTCGGTTGAATTTATTCTGATGATCGTAGCGAAAAACAGTCAAGTTGCTTGACGCTGCAAATTTTACGAAATTAAAATTCTCGCTTGCGTCGCTGTTATGGAAAGAATAGGATAGTTGCTGTCTGAACCAGGAAACTACCTCTTTCTCTTCTTTTTCTTTCTTTTTTTTTTTCTTATCGACTTCGCTACATTCTTCGACAGAATTTGTCGCGTTTTAGGAAAATGTTCATCGTCAGCTGTATTACAGCTCGGCGATTTTGCTTCTTTTCCGCCTCGAGAAACGTATTATCAGTTCATCGTAAGTGGCTTTTCCAGCGAAGCGATAAACTCGTTGTCCATTTTGCAGTCCCAATTGAATGAATCGTAGCAGTCTTTATCCGAGCAATAATAACTTTCGTTATCTCGGATATATTTTTATATCCTATAAGGAGGTTTTGATAATATCTACGACTAAAGAAGTACAGAATTTATTTATTAAGTTTCGTAGCTTCTCGATCAGACAACATCGAACACAAATTACGTATCTTTCACGTAGATATATAGATATGTATGAAGTTGTCCCAAAAGTTTCTTTCAAAATTCCAAATTTTTTCTTTTATATTACTTTATCGAATTATGTCCGATCCATTTGGTTCTATCAAGATAAAGACCACAACATTTGACAGATTAAGTTTCATGTTTGTACAGAGATGCATCGTTGAAAAAGGCATATTTGTAAAAGAAAGACGTTTTTGTGCGTGTAACAGTTTTAAGAAACCAAAATATCTTTAGAATTTCTCGATTGCTCTCCTAATTTCAGACAACGAAACCTACATACTTAGATGCAGAAATAAAACCTCTTCGAACGAGATTACAACTGACGTGAAACAGCATATAGAAGAAATAGGCGCTTCACATGGAGGAAATAGAGAAAAGCAACGTATTGGCAGGTCTGAAGAGAAGTTAGAGCCGTTTCTTTTAACAGTGGATCTGGACAAAACTGGCTGAGAAACGTTCGTAAGTAAACTCGAGCACAACTTTGCGAAGGTTGTTATTTCTCGGCTGGTAGCTGGCTGGCACGAATTTCAGGGAGGAAAGGAAGTCTTTAGTCGCTTTTTCTCACGGCCGATTGCGCCTTAACGAGAGCAATCATCGCTCATTTTCCTCTGTCATTGCCGGAAACTCACAAGTTTGCAGCGCGACCTTATCTCGTCGAATATGAATAAAACGCCGGGCCCCTTATCTTCGATCTATCGATCTGCGAAAATCCTCCGGGGTTGTCGCCTCGCGAGACACGGACAGACCATCGTCTCGAACCTATTTCAAGGAGAAAGCTTCCCCGAGGAAATCTATTCGAATAATTTAATAGTGCCGAAAAGGACAAACCTTAGTTTTTTTTTTTAGGAGAATAATATTAAAATACCATTTGAATATATAAAAAATATGTAGAAAGAAAATTTCTAATATTTGGTCTACGATATACATGGGAAACAATAATTTTCTACAAGTAACTATCTTGCACAAAATAGTGCCGAAAAGGACAAANATTTTCTACAAATAACTATCTTGCACAAAATAGTGCCTAAAAGGACAAACCTTAGTTTTCTTTTTTTTAGGGGAATAATATTAAGATACCATTTGAATATATAAAAAATATGTAGAAAGAAAATTTCTAATATTTGGTCTACGATATACATGGGAAACAACAATTTTCTACAAATAACTATCTTGCACAAAATAGTGCCGAAAAGGACAAACCTTAGTTCTTTCTTTTTTTAGGGGAATAATATTAAAATACCATTTGAATATATAAAAAATATGTACAAAGAAAATTTCTAATATTTTTGGTTTACGATGTACATGGGAAACAACAATTTTCTACAAATAACTATCTTGCACAAAAGTCATATCGTACGGATTAAAATACATTATAAAATAGCAAATTATCAAATCGTTATGGAAGTTCGTCTTCACAAAAGGAAATCTCAATTAATTCTAAAATAATTCTTCGATAAAAATTCGACACTTATCGTCTTTAAAAATGTATTACCGTGGAAATTCGTTCTGAGGCGGTACAGAAGAGAACAAAACCAGTCTCATTTCCTGTTTACTCCACACCCTAACCGAACCGGCGTCACTTAAGGGACTGGTTCCTTCGGGTTCACTCCAGGGACCAGGATCAGACGAACGAAAAGACGAACGACTTATCTTGCTCTTCTGCTCGGCTGAACGCCGTGGCGTTCACGCTTCAACAATCGAATCGACGTGGCGTGATTTTCCTTCGATTCGAACCACCTCCATACGAGGTTAGGAAATCATGGATCGAGCTAACAATGCCAATCGTGATTCTGGCAACGAATTGTCGATCGAATTTTAACGAATGTGTTCAGTGAATCTTTCTGAAAATTTCAAACTCAATATCCTACAGATATACGCGTGTATACAGCAACGAAGAATTTCGCAGTGATTACTTGAAATGGTGGTAGAGATGATTTTCTAGCGAGTCTGAGATCAGATAAGACTAAGGACGTGTAGCTGATTTCTCTTCGGAACGTTGTATTTTACGTAGTTACTTTACGTCGTGTTATATTTATTGCAAAATATTGCAAAGAATCATAAATCATAAATTCTTATGATTTTAAGTAAATTTGTCGTTTCGCGATTTAAAAGTTATCAGATTTTTCGTTGCAACGGAAAATTCTAATTTAGATATACGTAGGTTCTAGTTTAGTATATCTAGTTTATAGATCTTTTGATACATACGCAATTACAAATGTCACTTAAATATAAATGATTTGTCCATTCAAGTTCGAAAATTCGTTCAAGAAAATATAAGAAAAAGATGGAACGAGCGAAAGATTTCAATTATTACGTGTGTAAAAATGGATTCTATGATTCTTCAAAAACATTTGTATTATACGGAGAACGTACTACGCAAATAATCTCCGTTACTAAATTAAATTACGTGAAATAACGTAAACGTACATGATACGTGCGTTTCTTTAAATCTAGCTTAAGAAGAGAGAATAGAATAATTGTGTAATTACGGAATAATTATACTTGTTTCACGCACTTAACAAGATAAGTCCAGAACTGACAAATAATAAAAGAAAAAAAACAGAAATAATGAAAATTGAAATCTAGTTTGTCTTTTTATTGTTCAACGTAATACCGCGACTCCTTCGGAAGATAACTTTTTAAAAAGGCAGTCTGAGAAATCCCAACAGCAACGTAATACACTTCTCCACTGTCCTTTCAACAAGTATCCCTGCGGAATATCTACCGAAACCACAGAAACAAGTGTCCGTCGTAGCGACTGCGGGCACCTCTTTATCCAGCAAAATCGATCCTTTCGCAGCGAAAACAATTTCGCATCGGCCACCGTAAACAAGCAATGAACACTCCCGATAACGCAAACTTATTTCTTTCCGTTTGATTCCTATTTGTCGATATCGAAGAAAGATTCGAGTTTCGCGAATGATTCAAATCTTGGACAACGAGAGGACTGTGAACGTCGTTTCCTCGACCGTCTGCTAAACATGAGAAAAGAAAATAAAGCTACGGCCACAAGCTTGTCCTCTTTTGGCAAAAAGAACAGGTACGAGGAACTGTCTTATCGTTGAATTTAAGATCACAAATGTAATAAGCTCGTTTCTGTTAATTTCCTGATTTTTATGTCTTTGTAGCCTGATAGCTCGAATATTCTATATTGAATATAATTATAATTATATAATTATTTTATTGATTATAAATTATATAATATTGAATAATGTTGAATATAATATCTAATTATTACGCCAGTTTAACCGAGTTACGTATGCATGTAAATAATGTTATTAGAATTTTTTAAATGTCCAAGAAAAAGGCAAGAGCTCGTGTTTTATCCCAAAACGAAATGAGAAGATACGGTCGACGCGAAATTGGTCGCTAATACGTTGAATTCGGAAACTGTTCTTCCATATATTAGTTTGCGCGGAAAGTTTCTTTCGTTTTATAAGGAAACGATAGACGCACATTTTTCGCTTTCTATTATTTTACTGAATCACGTATGATCCATTATCTTCCTATTATTACGATCATACGCAATTCGATAAAATAATACGAAAGAAAAAATGCCGTGCCTCCGTTGTTTCCTTACAAAACGAAAGAAACTTCCCGCGCAAGCTAATATAAAACGCGAGAAATTCACCGCGTTTTTCGTTTGAGATCTTCAATGGCAATCGCGTTCCTCAACGTCTCCTAAACTTTCCAAGCATCTACGAAGGTATTAATTTCATATATTTAATTAACGTTTTCGTCGTCGAATAAGCCGACACGCAAAACCGAGACACCGGCGCGCGCCAAATTCAAACGCGACGGATCACATTGTCGGGCTGTCGAAATATTATTCCAGCGATGTCAATACGTCGGTGAAGCGAAGAATCATCGCATCAGGAGCGCGCAAAGAAGAGGACCGGGAAGGCCGGTTGAAAAGGAAGTCGGTGCTCCTTATCATCTTTAAATATTCGGCCTGTCACGCGGAAGAAGGCGGCGAAGCGGGCAAAAGGAAAGAAAAGGGGGTGAGTAACGCCGAAAGGCGTTCAGCTAAGGCGGCGAACAATGGCCAGAGAAGCATGGAAACTTGCTTGGCCCCGTTGAAAACCTAGCTACTTTTCCTCCTCGCTGTCACCGTTTTTCCAGCGTCGACTCCTTTGTCTTCTTCTTTATTCGTCTCTGTTATGCTGGCGACGCGTTCGAACGGACGATCGAAGATGCTTCGCGATCGCGTGTCTACTTTTCACTTTCGACGTGATAGAAGCGAGAAGGAAGGTCTGAAGCAAGCGACAGAGGAGAGGAGCGCGCGGTGTTGGTTACGGTTTTGAGGAAAATCGCGTAGATGGAAGGAATTTGTGTCTTGGCGAAGGATTAACGAGTTTCGGCTGGCGAGCTATGGGTTCGAGTTTCGATTTCGGGTCGTTTGCGAAGGCATTTGAATTGCTGGAACGCGGAACTGTCTTAGTTTGTTGGGAAAGTTGTACGAGAGGGATTCTACTGACGATTGATGCTTAAGCGCGTTAAGAGGAGAAGATCGAACGATTGTTTGTAAAGGAACGGAGAAGTTTGTCTATTTTATAGTTTTACAAACATGTAAAATACAAATGTATTTAATAACAGATACGTTTTATTGTGATTTAATAACGCTAGTATAACGTTGTTAGTTAGTTAGTTTATTTGAATATCAATATATCGATATTATTACATAAATAGCATTTATGTCGATAAATAACAATAGATTGCAATTAATCGTTCTAGTCAAACTGGTGATACGGTATGGTAAAAATTATGTATGCATTTTGATCGTTGAATATTAATAGCTAATTGTTGGTTGTTAAATGTAGTTGAAGTATAGTCGGATACAATTCGTATTGTATTAATTTAGAACATGCTTATTCTATCAAAGTAAAACAGAATTCTTCCCTGTAGAAATATTTGCATGTATACGCGTATAATGTTTCCATAATGCTCTCGTACACCAATAATTAATTTCATGATTATTTGCGTCTAAGATTTAACTCGTAAGATACTTCTCATACCTCGATAAGCTTATTACAATTCCTCCTATTCCCGTAATACGTTTTCACTTCCATTACTCGCGATTTGTAAGAAAATACAATTTTCTACCGTCAAGACGTACGTTCGAGTCTAATTACCGTACAAAAAAAAAAAAAAAAAAAAAGCGGAAGAACGTCAACGAGAAAGAAATGGACGATGTAAAACGTAAAAAGGGATCATGAGAACGCCAGACCTGGAGGGAACTCTTCTTTCGAGTATAAACTCGACCACCAACTTATGTCAGCGAGTGCACATTTCGCTTCTACTACTCCGCGTGTTTCGTGGTGGTTGCATAAAACTTTCGGTCGCGTAGTAAATTGCGTTTCATACGGTGTCTCCGTGGAGACTGACAAGTTAAGTCATTACGTTGATAAATTATACCTGAATCTTTCGTCGACTGGTCAACGGACCGCAAATTTACAGAAGTTCTCGCCTAATTATATTTCGCTCACGCTAATACAGTCCTCGTACAGATAACTGTAAATTTTCGAAAATTACGACCATTTCCCTTTCACAGTAATCGCGTACCTACATTTTCAAAATTATGAAGTAAAATGTCAGTCTCGTCAGACGTTGATCGTAGAATTAATCTGGAACGACTCGATTCGTTGCATGGGTTGGTTATCTCGTGAAAATATTAATTCGTTTATTTAAAGGTCCCCCCCCTTAAAAGGTATTTAAGTACGCTCGATCCTGACAAGTAATTATTTTCCGAATTAATGACGCGTAGAAGCGAATCTCGCTGTGTCTGACCATGCGTAGTTCATACTACTGATACGTTCCACTACATTCCGCTGTTACTCGTTGCCGTTGTTTTTCCAACAATTTAACGATTTCTACGACGAATACAAGATCTATGGATGTTGATATCCCAACTTCAATCTCAAGTGTTAACGTAAGAGAGAGAAACTGTTAGCGATATCTAATCTCTCTATAATTTTCCTTATATGTATATAATCTTGTTCTTAAGAAATACGTATCTTTTAAACTTCCTTTAATTGTTTTATTTGACATCTAGTACATCATACGTTTGCTGTGTTAGAATGCACAACGACGTCACGCACATCATCTGGCGCCAACGAGCTATTAATCATAATCGTACCGAAATAATTTTATAAAAATATTTCAATTTTAATATGACACACAAATTACGTCCATTCTCTGACTACCGTGTACATCTTTCCAAATCTAATGTTACTACATTTTAGAATGCAATTTAATATTTTCCAACGTCAACCTCTTTATACAAGTAATTAAAAAAATAGAGAAGGTTAAAATTCTTCATCTCCGATTGTCGAAAAGCGAGCGACGTATCAAAGATCGCTTTAATCATGGGACATCTGTTCGTCATTAAAGCGGAAGTAAAAGCCTTTGACCCGTCGAAAGTTCTATCTATCTTCGTGGTCTTTACAGTGTTTCGAGACTATCATCGACGCTAATTCCTTTTCAACCCGTTTTAATTATCTCCCTTGTTAATTCCAGTTTTCAAACCGGCTTTGACTTGCGACTAAGTTTCAACTGAGCGGTTACTAGACCCTGGAGAATTCCTAGCGCCGGCCATTCTTTCCCTTCGTCTACGCTTTTCAACTTCCTTCGCCGCCTCCGCGGACTGGTAAAAATTACATCAGACTCTGTTCTGAATTTTTGTTTGTATGCAAATACGAAATCACCGTAATTTCTATTCTGTAAGCTTCTTTATTCGTGAAATCTTGTTTCCTCCTTTAGTCAAGAAAGTATTTCTCCCTCCCCTTTTTTTTATAATTGTGTTCATTCATATCTTCCATAATTTGCATAAAACACAATTTGTCTTGCAAGGATGATATCGTTTTTCGTATAAAATAGAAACAGAGAGAATAAGAATAGGGAGATATACAGAAAATTCGGGGTTGCAAGAATACGCGGTTGTAGTAATGCGTGCACGAGACAGTTGGGAGTTTTTAAAAGAATAGGGCCTGTCGAAGACGAACTGGAAGAGTCTCGTGGAAGATGCTCGAGCATCGGGAAACGTTGACGTTGTTGTTAAAACATAATAGCTTAGCCTTGCTACGCGTAAAGTTTGTCTGAAACTCAACATTTTCACGGAAATATATGTATTTCCAACATAGATATACGTATGTTTGAAACGTGATTGCATCTTGCAGCGTGTTTACAATTTATTCAAATCGATTGTCTTGTTTCTGTAAAGAAAAACAAATAAAGCGGTGCTACTTCGTTCGTCCAATTTCTGTTCCGCGAAAACGATAAATGAATTTCTTTGTTTTACAAAAAAAAAAAAAAAAAAAAAAAAATGTAATTCAATATTCTTCTCGGTTTCGCGTAATTTAGTATCCGAGTATCGCGAAGTTTAATTAAACGAGCAAAAATTGAAAATCGATATTTGTAGAATAACGTTGATAATAATAAATGTGACGGTATTTTTGCCATACTAAAAGCTACGACGACGAAGAAAAGATCAGAAAAATTAATTTCCTGATTTTACCGAAACGTCTACTTGTTATCATAGTGACGTTATCAACAATTCCGATTTATGAATCTCTTTGTTCTATTTATTACGGGGTTGATATATAGGAAAGAACATGACTAATATAATCCGGAGACTATCACGCTCGATCGAATGCGATGAAATTTAGTTTGACGCGATCTTCGAGAAGCTAATTCATTGACCCGAATAGCTCTGGCCTAATTGAAAGTACCCCATAGAAGAATCAAGGGCGGTTACTCTTACTGACCAATTTGTAACTGGCATCACAGTATCAACCACAGATAAGATATTAATTTTGTTAATGGATAAAACATCGATTGAAAATTTTTTTATTATCAAATCATCCTCTTCTAATCTCTTCTTATTTAATTACTATTATTATTATTTCTTTTTTAATGATTCTTGGGCACATGATTACGTAAAATATTTGTTAAATAAGACGAATATCCATCTACGTTAAATATATACATGTATAAATGTATCTCCGAATTATTTGAAATTTTTCAATGGTGCTTTCTTTCGGTTATAAATACAGGTATTATTCTTTGAACTTTTCCATAAATAATACAACAATCTGTAGCTACGGAATTTTATTTATAGTTCAGTTTTCATTTCCAGCTTTACGAAACGAAAGGGAGACGATCAATTGCGCGTCGAATCGATGTTCAAGAGGAATCATACTAATCGACTAACGAGGGATATCGGAAGTCAGGCGACCGTTGAAATACCGTGGAGTTTGAAAAATTCGGCCAAACGCGGTATGCCTGCACGTCTCTCGTACTTTACTTATTAAACAATTTTCGTCCAACTAACGAGTGGAAACCTCTGCCGGTTTAGAGAAGCGCTTCTAATTTCCATGCAGAACTTACGAACGTCGTTTCCGAGTGGTCCATTTTCAGATTTTAAATCGTCGCTGAAGAGGAAACTGATCTCCAACCGGCCGAGCATGTTTGAATAATGCAAATGCGAATGTGTGAAACTGTGAAACCGTGTCCCGCGACGGAAAAAGATCGTTTTTCTTTTATTATCACGCACGGTGAATTTTCATTATGGCCAAAAAGAATCATCAAAGTTCATTTATAATTCTATTTTTCGCTCGAAATCCCGAGCTTTGGAATTTTCAGAGATACGAACTTGGAACGCAGTACCTATACGGCGAACAGTATAATTCACAAGCGAAGATAACTATATTTGTATAATAATCGTTGCAATTAATACAGTAGATGTAACATAATTAGTATCGTTTGTTATCTATGACTATGATTAAAGACAAGTAAGTTAATGTTTCTTTGTGCTTACTACGTCTGTTATTGATTTCAGGCTCGTGTATTATCATATTCTTTTTATGACGTTTGCGAACAACAATTGCAACGTGATAATCAATTTTATGTTCACTCGTGAAACGATACAACTTCTTTGGCCAGTGTTTAATCATAAATTATAGCGTTAATGGGTAAGGATAACGGATTACGTTTCGTCTGATGATACACTGACTTATACTACTTGTACATTCTATTAATTCCTTCGCTATTTCTCGTCGTCGTTTCTGGAATATTTTAACGATTTCCATGTGGAATGCGAAAAGTTTGCGGTATTATCAACAGGTCTTGGGTGCAAGATAATAAATTGAAAAACGACAAAAGTCCCATGACGTGAATTAATCGACTGCGTTCGTGAGAAATTTATATCTGGAAAAATTTGCAGAAGGCGTATAATATGCGAATATGTGTAAAATATTGAAAACGAACGAATTTAAATATTACTCATTCTGGTATCTCAAGAGAGAGCAAGTCCCTATTCAGCTTTTAATTTTTCGAAAGCATCCATTCTTTGACCGTCGATCGTTCTTAATTAAAATCGGAATTTCCCAAAAGATTTTAAGCAAACGTAAATATTCGCCGCAATTACATGGTTACGATTTGTAACCGCATTACATTACACTAGTTTACACATCGGTTTACATATCAGGCTCATTTTTCGACTCCGAGAATGTTCCACACTAGCGACCATCGATCCTGCTTTTTATGGAATAAATCGGAGCGAAAAAAATGTATTATCAGCATCATCGTTAACTGCAGGTTCCGGTATTGGTCGGCGACGATCAATCTCGTTCGTCCATCAAGCAAAAATTTAATCAAGATCAATTAATATCGTACGAGTTGAGCGGGTCGCTTCCGTGCAAAAATATGATCCAATGTCAAGTGTAGATAGCGAGCGTGATGCGGCAAAATTACCAAAATACACTGGCGTACTCGAACGCCACGATCCCTCGTCGTCCAATTAAAACACTTCGATCCAATCAATGTTATCTCCTCGTGCAAATCACGAGTTGATCCCACGACACGTACCTCGAAAACGATTAGGGATCCATCAGACCTCCACGTTCCGGACCGTACGTCCCTTTTGAATTAGCAACCAAGGGAAAACATCAGATTTACACGCCTTTCCACCCAAAGCGCGTTTACATTCGACAGGTCAAATTTTGTTTGGTCGATCAAGTCCTTCTCACTAATCAGCCGTACAAAGGAAATTTTAATCAAGTGGGAACGACTTGTGATTTCTTAATTCAAAATTGAATTTTGCAATTATTTATATTATTTTGTTAGAAGGCGTGCACGCCTTCTATTCGAGAATACAAAGCGTAATTGACAAACGTGTATCAGTACGTTACGCTTCTCCGCGGACAATGCCGATTCGGATATAAAATTACGTGTAGATTCTATAGAATTCAAACCACCCAAACCGAAGAATACAAACACGAACCGACAGTTTGGCTTTCCCTTTGTTTACCGACAGTCGGTTCAATATAGATAAATAGAGAAGGGCGGGAACTTAGGATGCAGAGATAGATAGAACCAGGAGAAGAAAATCAGAAGTTGAGATTTTGAAGAAGAATCAGAAGTTAAGATTTTAGAGCAGATACGGAAGAAGAATCGGGAGTTTAGGACTTTGAAAATCGATTCTTCGTTTTCCAGAATCGATCGCCTGATTGGCAAAATTTTACATCTCTACATACGTACATCCAATTATGTTTATTGTTACACGTCAGGCGTGTAATATATTTTACAATAAACTGAATGCAAGTGCACCGTATCTTTCTCATTGTCCACGTTTCGTTGCCAATCTCCAGGCGCTCTACGAACTTCCTAATGCTTTCCTCATAGGAGCTTCGTTATTTCGACGTCAAATAATTTTCGATAATTATTCCGCGTATCGACTTCTCCGCGGGCTTTGAATTTCGTTACAACGATCCGAATAAACAGTAATCGGATAGCGTTGAATCGAACGACTCTATGCAGGTTGCCTCATAATTCCTCGATGCAGTTTAATCCCGCGATACGTTAACGAAATACCGTTGATTTTTTAAACAAACATTCGTCGTCACGCATTTCGTACTACGATACTAAGCGAAGCAGACCAAAATCAGCTATCAACGAATTGATAGAACGTGTTAGTAAACCAGTAGAACATATCAATAGCCTACCACGTGCAACTTTCGTTATGGAAAACTTTCCACCTTCGGACGAACCTTCCTTCGATCGAAGGATTCCGGTTCGATGGAATCGTTCGATGAGAAGTCGTCCGATGTAAACGTGGCTTTACGAACGCGCCTCCATACCACGCGTTCCTCTCTTACTTTCTCCCTTTTCACTTACGCCCCTTCCTGTCCTTTTCTCTCTCCGTACACAAAAGCTCGCCACTTGCATGATCCAATTTGCGGAGACAGAGAGGCACAGTGAGGTAACGGACGAGTCGTGCATCCGTGCACGAAAGAAAATTAATGCGGCTTGCACCACTTAACGACATAATTGAAGTGCCAAACCCCGTTGCTCTGTCCCTCGTGCGTCGCGACGCTGGCTTCCTCTTGTTCCTTTTTACCGCATTCTACGTAGAATACCCATTCGCCGCGCCGTGTTTAATTGCTCTACGTCTTCCTCTTTTTCTTCTTTAGCTCAGTTCTCCGAATATTAAACCGTTTGGTTGTTTCCATCCGTCGTTTCTGCCTTTTTCGTTTTCGTCCTCTTCGGATAGGCACTGTCACGGTTAGACTGTTACCTTTTATGTGTTTGTAGAAAATGTTGTTTTTCTTCTTGTTAGGTGGGTTCCAAGAAGCTTCTCGGAGAAGTGTAAAATTGTTAAAAAGAACGCACATACTAGGAAACGCTATATTATAGAACGTCCAAAGTATAGTGCTTTCTATAATATTTGCCAAGTGAAAGAATTTTCTACCAAAGTTCCATTAAAAAAAAAAAGGAAGATAATTCAATTAAAAAAGTAAAACGAACCAATTGCCAAATTGAAAGGTATATTATCTATGCTAAACGTATATTAACACGTGTCAGCAGCGTGTAATTGTGTTAAGTGGCGAAGAAAAACAGCGAAACAAGGTGCTAAGGAAACGAAAGTAGCGAAATTTGCGTGATCTTTAGCTTTTTTTTTTTTTTAAAGACAAATTTGCTTGACACGTACTTTTTACCTACTTTTTACATTGTATATTAGTTTTCAACGGAATCTCACGTTCTTCGTGTACGATCTTCTCAAAGTTTTATGTACATTATAAATTCTGTACCCGTTACGTGGTAGTGGGAGAATATATTCTTTCCAGCATAATTACAAGAAAGTTAAGAAAAAGCGTATCACGAGCCAGCCAGGGAGAAATCTTGAATAGGAACAGCGAAGAGATAAAAACATAAAGAATTAGAGCTGTGAAATGAACGAAGCTCGGGAACAAGGAAGCTCTGTAATGAAGACGATAGAAATGAGAAAAAGAACAAAAATTATAGACGACGAACAGTGTGCGTCGTAACTATTGCCACTAGACGCTGATTACTATCGTGGCAATAAAACTAGAAATAAAAAAAAAAAAAAACTTTGTAGGAGGAACCTTCATTTTGTCAATTGCCCGATATCACGATAAACAGGTTATGTCAACAATTTTAATTACCATTGAATATTTTTAATTTCTGTAGCGACTTCTTTTCGTGCCTCGTAATACACGATCGCAGTCGACTAACAGAAAACGGCAGACAAGTATTTGTAGTTGCTAAATATTCTTAGAAATGAAAGGACCAACAGTAAGTTTTCACCGCGAAACAGTGAACACGCTCGTGCTACAGCCCCCTGGCAAACATAGAACGTTAAAAAATGAAAGATAAAATTAAAGACAAAGAAGCAAGCACTTTAGCTTTCCGTCAGTCTCTGCTCGTCCCTTTTCTATTTCTCCGAATCACCCACTTTCCACCTTTGTAACTTTCTCTATTTATATCTCAGCCGTTATCACATAAAGTATATAAACTATACGTTATCCTCGTGATTCAGCTACCCCTTCGTCATCCTTCGCCGTAATTTCTCTCTCTCTCTCTTTCTTCGACCGACCACTTTTTCTTTTCTTTTCTGGTCCACGCGCTTCCGCGTTTTTTCTGTGTTCGCCATACAAAGAAAGTGGAGCGCCGAAAATAGTCCGACAGGCCTGGAAACGAGGGTACGCGAGAGTAAGGAAAGTTTATTATGCTTGTACATGATGGTTTTCCGGCGGCAAAGACACGTGACGAGGAGGAGGGCGAAAGCGCTCGTTAGGCGAACGAACACGGAAAGACGAAACCACGTCAAAGAATAGTCGCTGAGGACCATCGGCCGGTGGAAGGGAAAGAGCGAACTGGTATTTTTCAGAGAGCGACACTCGCGATTCGTCTCCATTCTCGCGTGTATCAAAGAAAATTTTCGGTGAGAACGGTGCACGATTTTCGCAGTCGTGCAGATTAACGATCTCTTTATCGATTTTCCTCTTATACTCCACTGTGGATACTGTGGGGAGGGAGGGAACCGGAGAAAAATTTTAGAAATATCAAAAAACGAAGAAGAGATTAAAGAAGGAAAGGAGTTATTTATTTCTTGATTAATAACGTGACAGACTCGCTCACCGACTGCAATATTCGGTGCTCGCTGGCAGATTTATAATTGGCGATCGACGAATTCTCGGGAATTTTTATGATTGATTGTTTATCGATGTTCTTGTTATTCCAGATTTGTAGAAAGAGAATCAAAGGGACAGAACCTACGTAGTAATTTGCTTCGCCTAGCAAAAACTGTGACGAGTGCTAGTTTGTACGTTTCGCTTGCTTTTTAGAGTGCAGATTTTGCACGCTGTTAATGAGCGACCCATCCTGGTTAGGTTTCAGGTTTAGCTGAAGTTTCGAGTAACACACGCCAAACTGTGATTTTCAAACGCCGGGTGAAATAAAGTGTTGTGAAAAATGAATAAAATATTTCGAGAACAATCGCGTGGAATAATTTCGAGTCGAGAGAAATGTTGTACCTATTGGCGCTTGATATGATTTATGCATAAAAGTAGCAGAGAATTGTAATTTTCGATGAATTCGAATTACATTTTTCAGACATTTTCGAAAATTGTTTTAAACAAAAATAACGAAACCGGTAATAAAAACTCGTCGAACAGAGTCCGTGTTTATTTCTAATACTCCAACACAAATTCTAAAATTTCAGTTTTGACGAGATTTATCAATGTTGTAGTACAAAAGGAAGACAAATATTTCATACGTCGATTTTTAGCGACGCGCGATATTGCCACGGGTTTAAATAACTTCCCGCAACTATTTCTATTTTGCCGAAAGCTTCCAATTCCCTTGCTTTCTGTCTCGCTTTGTTTCTTTAGGGGCGAAGAATGCGCTCTGTTCGAAAATATTTAAAATCGCCTTTGACGATACAGCAATTCGTAACTCGCGCAAACACGAGATGAAAGGTAAAACGAAGCGAAAGACGAGTTTTCCTTTCACTAAAAATAATTAAAAAATTTCTCGTTGATATTTCACAAAAGAGAACACATCGATTATAAACAGATTTAGCAAAATTCGATATTCGTCTTAGTGAATATTTTTCCGTCCTCTTTTTCTGTTGCGAGTGAAAATAAGCGATTCGACGTTTTAATCACATCGATAATAAAGTTATGATTTTCGCATTTGCTATCGTGGAACAAGAGGTACGGAACAATTTCAGTATAAAAATCCCTTTTGTTATTCATCAAACTTTTTCTTCTTTTTTATTTTTTCATTTACTTGGTGTTTAACTTATATGAGACGTGTACAGTATCAACAACTGACGAATGCAATTATTTTTCCCAATATAGAGCTTTACTTAAAATACTTTGCAGGTCAGAGAACGCAGAATACATTTTATTTTCTTCGTATACCCACCCGTAAATAAATAAAAAAATGCGTCCATCCGTTATATCTCAACATACGCTCATACGCTGTGCGCTATAATATTAATACACTTACTAGTAAATATTAAAACACCTACTAGTTATATTTATCGAGAAAAACTAACAAAATTAACTATAATTAATTAATTATAATATATATTATATACACGTATACAACACGAATAAAAAACCAGAAAATAAAAGCACTTGATCTATGCTAAATATCGCTAGATGCTCTGATACGTATGGCACACAATATATCACATATATATCACACCCCAAAAAAAGCAACGTTTCTCATTCGTCATTCGTGTAATCTCCAAAAAATATTTGCTTTCGTTCGTACTGCATCGACGTATACGTCGATGGAAATCTTCGACAGGGCGCGTCACTTGATTTTTGTCGAACGAAGGACTGAGGTTTTGAAAAGGGTATCCACCGAGTTTCTGACTGATTTTCGTCTCGTTACCGCGATGAATTCATCGATCTCGACTCGACTACTTTTCTTCAAAGAAAGCTCGACGACCCTCCTGCCAAGAGTGCGAATGTTTCCATGCAAATGCGTTTCATTAATTCCGCGTCTCGTCGGAGAAAGGGAGTGCTGCCAGTGAACGTGACGAGAGGTGGAAAGAGACTGATAGAAAGTCGAACGACGATGCAACGTTGTAGCGACAAAGACAGACGATTCGTATTTGTTTCAATTTCCGCGATATTTTTTTCTTGTCGTGTTCGCGTATACGTTTTTATTCCGTTCGTTTCATTTTCTATTTCTTTTACGCGTGTTAATTCCAGTTGAAATTCTGTTTGGTTTTTTAGCAGTTTATTACATTCTTCGTCGGTTGGCGCGTTGTAACTGAATTGTTATTCTGTTTGCATTGTTTCGTCCAGGGAATATAGTATTGCTCGAATTTTTGCACAACCGTTATTGTTGCTAACGCAGACGTGGAAATATTTATCAGAAGAGATTGTGAGTCAGAATTATTTGCAGTTTAATAGAGTATATATGTGTTTGCGTGTATATTGGAGCAATACAGGAAAGAAAAGTAGAAAAATTGCGGTGACGTTACAAATATTTGAATTAGACAAATTCTCTATTGTTCACATCGTGTCCTTTCGATGGATAAACTTATAAAATCAATTTTAAATAAATTGATTTGTTTTTTAACAAGTTGAACATTATCGTGATAACGTAACTGGAATTAAGAAATTAATAATAGAATTAAGGAATTAAAACGGGATCAAGAAAAATTAGCGATTGTCACGCTATATCCTGCTTTGGATATTTTATATACTCGTTTGCTCGCACATTTAAATCTCCCTTAAATGCACGAACATTTGCAATCTTCCATGAATAACCGCCAAGAAAACTTCTTTTATAGAAACCTTGTTACATATAAAAAAGCTGTTTACATTCTGTCGAGGAAACGTAAACGATAAACACCTAAAACGCCTGCCATAATGAACTGAACAACTATTTTACAAGCGGGAAAAACGAGTCACCTCCCGATCCCGGGTGCAGCAAACTCATTTTATTTATTCTGATGCTTAAACTCGTGTGCTCGACGTTTGGATCAACCATTTTTCCAGCGACGATGTATTTTTTGGTATTTTTGCGCGTTGTCGTGCGAATTTAGGGAAATACAATGACAATAAAGTTAGCAACAGCGATAAGTGTTTTCACGTCGAGTGAAGATTCGTTTTAAAATGCAGTGGCTGTAAAGCCACGAGTGCTTTCATTCAAACGTATGTTTCACACTTATGTGTTTTCACTTGCAACAGTCCGATTTCCGACAACAGCATTTTAATTTCAACTACTCGCTTTTCTTTCAACTTGTTTCCCATTCTTTCCCGTTTCCCATTTTTTAGCTTCGTGCGTATTAAAAATCCTGACTTCCTTCGATCGTTCAAACCTTTCTTCCCATTCTCAGTCATCGAAACATCGTTCATTCGCATCAATTATTACAATCATTTTTACGTTCGAACCGATAGAAACTTCTGCACCACATTGTAAATACCATATTGTAAATATTTTATATATTTCTGCATATTACATGCATTCTGCAAATTTGTACCTTTTTAATACACGATAAGAAAACTGTATATGCGGTCTATCTGTTATTTTTCAATCTAGTTGCATAATTCGATAAAATCAGGGCTCAGAAGAATACAGATATAATTATCGTAAACGAATTAAGAAACTAAAGTAATTAGATTCCCAAATAAAGTATGAAGAGCAGAGAGAGAGAGAGAGAGAGAGAGAGAGGGAGAGAGAGAGAGAAGATATTTTTAAATTCAAAAGCGAACTTTGCTTTTTAATACATCAGAGTCATGTTCCACTTAGAGACTTAATTTTAAGGTATTCAAGTACATACAGGAAGAACATCGTGCGTTGATTCCCACCGAGGTTTTGCATGCATAATCTAATGAAATTAATTCATCTTCCCAGTCGTACACAGCTGCGAAGTCGTAATCGCTTTATCATTGTTCTCGTATGACTTGTAAACGCAAATATTAATCGAGTTTAATTCCATAACGCTTTGTGGGGAGCAATTTCTTTAATAAACGAATCGATAATGTCCTCTAATAACTCACACGCCGAGCGTGTGTAACGTCGCATCGATATTTATCTTCCGCGCTTCTGCAAAATTTCGTAAAATATTGTATTTGCTACGGCGGGTTCCAATTACTTTCGAATTACTCAATTTTCTCAGATCTCAATTTTTGATTTTTTTTTTTTTTTTTTTTTTTTCACAAG